>JAUEPT010000151.1:0-81518 GCA_030435635.1 Armillaria borealis
GTCCCCTCTGATCATCTCTGATGTTGATTAAACGGTTTGTATGCATACGAACTGGTTATGCCCGTCCTCGACGCGCATTAGGTTCGCAATATAACGAGGGAGTGGAGATCAGATGGTGCAGGGCCATCGTCGTGTGAACCCTATTTCCTTCGAGGCTCAATGAAATATCAAAGCCGCCGGTTCCTTCTTTCTTCACATTGTCACCGGGACCAAATCGATTGGACGCGGGGGAAATCGGAAGGGGAATACATTGTCTGCCTTGAATTATTTAGGCATCTGTTGCTTCGTTGGAAAACTGGCCATTGGCGAATCAAATCACTAAGGTTTAAGCCTGAGGAAGACATATCAATTTCAGTCAATAATGAATTAATCAGTGTATATCAATGTCTCACTTCAATACTATCCTTCTCCGCCGGTGGCCTCGAGATACTTGACCGGGTTGCCTGAAGGGGATTGATATTTGCATTCCCTCTTTTCTTCCGTTCCTCCTTCAGGTAATACGAGTGACGACATCACATCTTCTTCGCTGTGATATCATCCGCGGTCTTAGTTATCGCGTTCCCATCAAATTGTGGTGACAGTTCATTATATCGATAGCCCTCCTACTAGATGGACCCTCGCATGGCGATGGATCCATCAGAACATTCTCAGAGCCGAGTAACTGCTTTTCGGCTTCAGGTAACACCCTAATCCTGCCAGGAGATGCCTATCTGACAAAGGAACTTACCCCACATGGACATGAGAGCCTCGTGCTATGGCGCCTTGTGTCCATCAGCTTCGTAGAACAAAGGAAAGCCGGCAAGCTGTCGTTCCCGGCTTCTACTCTCAGGCCTGTCAAAGCTTTTATTTTATTTTTGGGGACGTTGTAAGATATTCGGCGGCACTTTCCACCGATGCTGCAGGAACGCCAGGAATATTTCGTGGTGACTGAATCTCAAGGCACACGTAATAAGTGGAAACATCGATATATCCTGAGTTTGATTACAGAAAATAGTATCTCCTTCGGAAGGGGCGGAAGCCACACTCAGGTGTCGAATAAATGATAGCTGTTGGCACCAGCATCTGCTAACGGCATACACCAGCAACAAATCGAGGAGTTCTAGGTTCCGCTGGGAACAAGATCGAGGATGTAAAGGCACACAATCCTAAATGACCTGAAACGGCCCACGGTCAAAAACGGATTAGTGGAACGGCCATGAACGTGCCCGGAAAACTATCAGACAGCCTCAGACCATTTAGTAGAAGCTCGAACGCCATAGGAGAGGCGCCACAGAAACCAGGGTCGAAAGCTTAGAAATATTATACACTCACTTAGACTTCGTCGAAAGGTTGTTGATAAGATGAAACAGGTATACTGAGATGGTACGTTCAAGACTCTATGGTACTGGTAGAACGTAGTAAATTCCAGGATCTTTCAGAAACACTAGCGGGCTCTCAGATCATGCACATTATCTAGCGCAGTACTTGGTATTATCAACCAAATCCATCAGATGTTAATTGTCCTGTGAGTAGCTCGTGGGATCATAATACTTTCATGTGTGGCTCGAGGTTCCATTGATTTGATTTCACTGACTACCTGGGATAAGGAGGATAGATCAGCGCCAGGACAATCAACACATGAATCCCTTTGTACCTGACGATTTCGAGTCCCGAAACATTGACTGATATTCAGCAAGAAAATTAGCACATATTCCCATGAATGATGAAATGACAGGAATATCGTGTTCGCAGGGGTCGATCACACTGTACAGCCCGGAAGAACGGAATCGACAACTGTGTGCGGGTCTCTACGATCGGCGCCTTGTTCGTTGTAACACAATAGCCCAGCATGACTGGAGTGCCGATCCCAATTATAGTCATGGGAATATTTATTTCCCATAGCAACTCCAGCGGGAACTCGGCTGCCCATTCGGAGGACGAGCGTCGGCGGAAGATGAACATTTGAATAGATGGCGCCCGGCTCTAAGGAGCGCCGCGCTCTTCGCGAACGACGGAAAGAGTTAGTGGAACAGTAGGAACCTAACCGTATAAGTCGTCAGTCGACGATCATAAGAATAGACAACTACCAGTTTAGGAAGCATTTCCTGAAACGTTGGTCAGTAGCTGAAAGTGGTTGAACAAGACGACGATCCATCGGAGCTCGTCTGCTGAAACGACGGCCCAAAAATGATCACCGGAAGAATGCCGAGCGGGCAGGACGGGCTTACACGCGAGAATGGTTGTGCGAAGATCAGCTCCCGCCGGGTCTTGTGTATGTCTCAAAGACAATAGGCGCACCACGCGCGCGTCCTTCAAACAGGAGCTATTGTCGACAAGAAACGTGCCGTCGATCGGGCAACGCACCGCATTTCCTTTGCCTTGGCAACTAGAATGGCATTAGGTGTTGACAGATATTGTACCCAGTGGGTCCGCCATGATCTAGATACATCGACGGCGTAGCTGCCAGGACTAATTCTATTATTGCAAAGACCAGCCAGTGTCACCCATACGGTATTTCATCCATACGGTCTCGGCACGGTAGTTGCAGGATGAAAAAGGCATACGTATACCGCTCTGTTGATCCGAGTACGTAGAAAGAGCAAGAGTCGATGTCGGCCTGTAATGAGGTTTTTACCACAGTTATGAGGGGACTTCGCGTCTTTAGAGTGACGGCCTTCCCAAGGAAAGTTGTAGTAGGAAATTACCAAGATATCTCGATAAGTGCATGAAGTTGGATGAAGGCACCTCGCCGCACAGCCACAGAGTCCACTAAGCGGCGATCCGGCCCGAAGAACCGAGTTCCCTGTTCCAACTTCCAAGTTCAAGGCGAGCTTGGTGCGATCTATGTTTGCGACATCCAGTTACTACAAGACACTAACGCAGAGACCTCTTTCGATATGCACCGTGATCGCTCTGCCCATCAGACCGGTCCAAAATATCGTTTTCCGTGGACAGATTGAACATTAAAAGCGACTCAAAGTTTAGTTCCACTACGGTGGTCGTTCAACCATTGGCATAAACAAAGATGCAGAAAATCATTCGATCTTTTCTTCCTCAAAGTTGTCTATAATCCGATCTTGAACCGCCTTCTTAGTAGGATGTTACGAAGGACGAGAATCAGTTCACTTCTGATCTCAGACTTGGCTCGCCGAATATCTTCTCAGAGTCTATGAGCAGTCTCTGTTGCTCCCGAAACAAATTTCTAATGGTTACTCTCCTTTCCCATATGCTTACCATTTTTCTTTCTCATCGCTAAAAAGACGGGCTCCAGCACTCCCACGGATATCAGGGTAGCCTGACTCTGAGAAGATAACTTCTTCTGATTGTTCTACAGATCCACTTTGAATCGAATCTGCGGCCATTAGGCCATCTATGTGCGGAATTAAGATTCAGCACAGAGATTTGAACGTTGTTACTTGATCAGAAACGCATTGAGGACACACTCTCAATTCCGCTCGCTTTGGCAGTCTTATAAAGATTCTTGAAAGACCATGTTCAACAGCTCTGAGGGTCCTCCATTATCCTTCTATAAACTCTACGGCGCTTCCTCAAGTACCGCTACCTGGGAGCCTGAAGGCGTCCAGGGACCGTCTATTAGATTTCTGATTATTCCACAGATCCACTCTGCATCTTATCTGAGAGCAGAAGCCGAATTTGTACGCATCTCACGCCGCTTGCGCAAAAATTTCGGAGACGCATACGAACAAGACAACTCTAGGTGGTTCCAAAGTTACGGTATCAATCATCTCACAAATGCACATGCACGCAAACCCAGAGAGTGATACCCGGACGCCCATCCATTCTGTACAATTACTCGTACACTGTTTTCTGGTAATAATTCGGTCCCCACGCACTTGATGAACGATGATACCAATGCTCGGGCCCGAACTCATGTAGCGTATCGTCTCCTTCTGATCCCTTACTTGTCTGACACAACTTGGCGAGATCTCTTCGCCCCGCAGTCAGTAAGCGTTGCCTAGCAATGTGAATAATCAGAACAGCAGTCGCAAGTTCACAGAAAAGTAGAGAGCACCTCGCGGAAAGGCTCTTCTAGGTCTATTTACACCCTGACGAGACATGGTAGTAAATAGGTAGTATTCCGCGATGGTGGACCAGACCAACTTCAGAAAGCACAGTACGTGGCTGTGCCGGTATCCTAGCGGTGAATCCCAAGCTGGCGGCAAAAGAAAACAAGACTGTCAATGATTCGGCGCACGGGTCCACGAAAACCATAAACCATTCTGTCTCGCGAAATACACAAAGAGCGCCCAGTGTTCCAGTTTTCTGATTATCCGGCCATAAATTGATGTATGTCAACTGCGAAGTGACAGGACGTGTCGACGGAAGAGGTCGAGACCAAGCGCAAATAATTAAATGATGGATAAGTAGACGTTGACAAGATGGATGAAGACATCTTTATCAGCAAGAAGACAATAAGATAGGACACATGCTCTCAAAGAAGATAACCGCACCCTAGCTTAGCGCCCACGACGTCATAACTTGACTTGTGGGTCCACATTGAACGGGTACCCGCACTGATGAAACATCGGAAAAGACAAAGAGCGCTGCGATAGTAACACCACGACTTTGTCGTACTACCATGCATACTACCTGTCACTCGGACTATAGCAACAAAATATGCACTTCGCAACACTGTTATGGGAACGTCATTGCGGCAACAAATGATCAATCCTGTGCAAGTCTGAACAAAAGACACAAACGCGCTCACACAATGTCAGCGATCGTCGTCGTCATTGTATGGGATGAAGCAGCAAGGGTTGATTATTGATTATTATATATAGTCCTGAGGCAGGAGACGTCCGCGATAATCAGCACCTATTATTAACACTGTGATGGCATCCAAATCTTCCCTACCAAGGCAACGTAGGTGCGAGAAGCCCGGCGTGGTGACTTCGGCATTGAAGTTGCACTGTACATGCAAAGTTGGATGAATATCTAGGAGGAGCTCCCTATCAGCGAATACTATCAGTCACTGAGCGGAAAAGAGAATTCTGAGGAGCGACGCACCTTGTGAAAACCAACGTTGCGACGTAATAATGAAAGAGATTCAGCTGATCGGTGACATCGAAGAACATCTTCGGAACATAATATCATTTAGCTACTGTATATCATGGAAGGAGATGAGGACTCTTACTAAAGACAGGCCAGTCAGACCGATATTTATCGGCAACGACTGATTGACCAGTGAAGGCTTGAACTTGAATAGCTCCGTTCACAAGCTTGAAATGCCGTGGATTCGGTCAATCAAGGAAGACGCATCACTTTCGGCTTCGCAACGCGTTGTGTACAAATATGGGTCCATCAAAGTGCTAATTCTTGGGCGGTTCAACCGGGGGAAACCCCTGAGGTTCGATTCTGATCGGCGTCGCACTTCCCTGACAGGGAAGAGCGCTGCTATAGCTGTCGGTCAACAATAGAACATACAAATGAAAGAAGAGAAGAAACACTCACTGCGACGCGGGTCGTCGAGAGGACTTGATCCAGGAACGGGCATACGTCACGACGACCAAGCGATACTTGCTGTTTGACTTGACAGACTTGTAGCTCAGAAGCAAGTCGCAGTGACGAGGGGAGTTTTGACGTCGACATCTGAAGGCAGCCATCGCAGCCTCTGAATAGAAAATACGTTGAATGACAAAGACATGCGCATAAGCAACACGGCAGAAAGCTATCTCTACAGATCTCCGCTTTTTGCTTGTTGAACATGCAGGAGCGAATACCTTCAACCTCTCTTTACATCACAGCGTTAGTCAATGAGCATGAACAAAACAGCTAACGACACGTACCTTTGGAAATTGTACAGTCGATATCCAACGTCCGAGTGAAGAGAGCAAGCATGGTTGGAAAGACCAAATGCCTTGAAATCCACGTGAACAAGCTAGGTGAAGCATACAAAACAGGAATCAGCATCCGAAGGACAAAACGTACGTAGGATGCGGCTGTGGCGTACATACCGATTCATTGAGTTGCATTAGTGCGGTTTGGAGTAGATTTGGACCTTGGGTTTAATGATTGCAGCTCGAGAGCGAGGTGAAAGAGGACGATATTACGGATGGAGCCTATGTTCCGACGAAAATTAGGTCGATATTCAGAGAGAGATCAAGTCACGCACTGCGGAATTGGTGCCTTCACGTTTCAAATCGGCATCTAGGACCGTTTACGCATAGCCGTGGACCATCCATATAGCCTTTGGTGACGCAAATAAAATCTGACACTCGAATGTTAGGAAACGAAATCTGCAGAAATTTATGTTACAAACGGTGAACTAGCCCGAAGACTCTAAGCGCTGCCGGTGCATATTTGACACGCCCAGCACGCCAGAAGAATATTAGTGGACCCGCCATTATTGACCATGCTGTGATAAAGGCAGGTTCTGTCAGTTCCAAAACAAAAAGTGCCAGGTTATGTGGGCTTACAGGGCTCGATTCGATAACAAGAATGAATGTTAAAAGCACGCAAAGCTTTCTAACGCTTGAAGAAGAGAGTATCCTTGCCGTGGAGCGTCGTCGAATATGGTCATGGTGGTCGTTGTACAGCTGGCAGCCGCAGTCCAAACTCGGCTCTTGACGGCCGATGACAAATCCTTGCACAGCCACTGTCGCGTCCTTCTACCGACACCCCACTACATATGTCGCTCGATGGCGGTCTAACCGCGTGTTCTTACGCGTCTTATATCAGCAAACGTGAGTTTCTTTGTTTTTGTGGGCCTTCCCAACTCCATTGGCTCTGCGAACAGCTTCAATCTTACATCCAGCCGGGGGCGCTTCTGATTGCCGCACTGACAGTGAAATTATACAGTAAAGCGTTATTGCCGTGACACTTCTCTAATAGATGCCAGAAAAACTTTCAAGCCTGTGCCAAGCAAGAACCAAGATGATCAGAACTTATCCTCAATGGGCGGACAATGGACGGAAGTATTGGTACGCCTGTTATAATAATATCAGATTCATAGCAGTGGCCTGCGTAAGGCTTTGAAAATGCGTAGGTAAAAAGGATGGGAGCATTGTACGACACCATACTGTACACTGGCAGTGTTTGACGCGTCGGTCCCGCGATAACTACCTAGTCATCGCACCTAAGAAGGCAACTCCAAAGCGAACCTGACGCGACAGTCGCATTAACGCGATCACTCTTAACGTTTGATGTGTCCCGCGACGCAAATGATACACGTCGAGATGCAGAGACTGGGGAGCAATTTCCTCTCTAGGCGGACAATGTACTGACCCATACTGATTTGTTGCTCGCATGTGTGAACGGCGATCACCCAATTTACTTGGATACATTCAATCTGTAGGACGAATGCTCCATCGGGGGTCAAGGATAATCTAGACCGCAAGGAAAGGCGGAATTCAGCCTTCCTTTCTCAATAGTAGGTGCCTGTTCTTTCCGGCACGCGTATCCATTAGAACGGTTTTTGCTGATGCATGTGCACCATTTTAGGGGACATCCGCAGATAATTTAACCTATAAGGGCTATCTGACTCTGTTGGCACGTGAGAAAATGTGCGAATGCTACGTATCGTCTCCCTGAAGAAGAATCGAATTATTCTTGGCCAAAATATCAGTTGGTTGAGCCTTAGGCTTGAATAGCCAGTCATACTGAAGAAGAGCTGTTCGCTACCGCCTTCCAATCGTCTTCCCCTGATGGTCAAAGCTTACCAATGTTGCGGTAACCCATACTCCGCCGTCTATATTAACAACTCTTCTGACGCGAACTCTCGGTGCTTCTGCAGGCACAATCCTCCCGCGAAATACCGTCGAAATAAATTCTTCAGGAAAACATGATACGTCACCTCCCTTGAATTTCCTGTATAATAAGCAGGTACACGACACGGAAAGACCCGTAGTCAAACACCAGGTATGAAGTAAAGCATTGAGTCCCATGTTGGAAGATGTATTGTACTGACATGCCATATTGGGCGAGATCACCGGTGGAGTCAGGGACATCAGACTCATCATTCGGAATGTCATAACACGCGTCTCCGGTTTTTTCCTCCCACGTAGCTGCAGACTGACTCAGAACGCGCTCTGTTTTTAGAGGCCGGGTGGGTTAAGGTGAGAATATGTTATCCTAACCATATGGTGAATTTTGATTGACACCGCGTCATATATTTCACAGTATCACCTCTTTTTCCTGGAATTTGGTGCTCCAATGATCTTCTCGGTCGTCAAGGCTCCGAGTGTATGGATAGTGCTCCTGCAATCAAAAGTAATAATAGCGGTATCTTTTCAGTCGTTCTTCCTCCGACAATCGCGCGTCAAATTGATGAAGAAATACATTCAGCTGATCACCAGACTTCACCTGCTTCACATACGGAGACGAGTATCTCTTGCGCCGGTCGACACACGTGTACCGTCGCTCGGGAGCTTTATGCATGATGCGTCGTGAGTCTGGACCCCGCCATGCCACCATCAATACCTTTTCTTATCTCCTCCTCGCCACAATAATCATCGACGGTGAATAAGTTGGTTCGCGCTACGTATCCATCTCCATCCAGGATTTCCGTTAACCCTGTATTTCTATTTTGAACATCCCAAAGTATATGACTCAGTGCACCAGTACTCAAAATAGCCGGCAACATTCGAATTTCTGGGAACGTGGCGTCATCGAGCACATCCCCATCCCCTTCCCCGCGGCAATAAGCGGCGTAATTTCCTCTAGGCTTCAACTCTTTGAACATACCATTTTCAGCGACGCGTTTGTAGTAAGGATGACGATCCCGTACACGCAAGGCTGATATATCCACCCAACACCAACACCGACGCGCTTCCTTCAATGGCCCAGACTTATGGTTTGCTAGTCCCATTGTTCTCCACCCCCTAGAAGTCGCTCCCTCTTCGGCGGGGGGACCGACGTCATGGCTAGGTGGCGATGGCGTTGGTCGCCTTTAAGGAGATCCAAATTCACCGTTTACGGCATCGGCTCGTGTCAGGCACCACTGAATAGGCCGTCGCTCACATGACTCACATCCTTCCTTGAATTCTCCCTTCTCGTTGACACGGAGAACGGAGTGGTATGATATACGGTATGTTTGTTGATTCTCTGCTGCATGAGGTAAAAGAATATATGTTTCGTTTTCCATACCGATTTCGTCATAGGACTCGCCATTTATTACTGATCACCGCACTGTGCGGGTTTGTGGCGACGTCCGGCATGTACGTGCTTCTAGCGTCGTCCTCCTGTCTGACCCAAATCGTCACTCGAGTCATAGGAAGTTATCTCATTAACAGAGCTTGGGAAATCGGGGATGCTTTTACGTATGTTGACGCGTTGCGGACCATGCTGACTACGTTACCTGTACTTCTAGATAATTGGACGGATCAATGTAGCACAAGTCCGCGGCGCCTCCATGATTATGACTCGGTACCTCCAGTCGACAGCATTAAGACAAACAATATTGATATCGACGGACGGCAACCTACGAATATTGCATCGGCTGTTCAGCTGCCTACTGATAGCTTATGATTATCTGCCAGTCCCCGGTCCTAGCCCGCTTTACAATGCCACCATCAAGGTTTACTTTATTTAGTCGAGCTTTCCTCTCATGAACCTGATTTTGATTCTAGTCGCACTCGGACCTTTCAGGGTTGTGGTCCAAAATATGCCCTGAGCCCCGAGCGATTAGCCTTACTAGTCCGACGGCAATGTACACCAATCCCGGTCCTCTCATCACCAGGGTTAGGGCATTATCGAATCTGCACTCTGCCCCTGTAGATGCCTTCGTCGTATGATTGAATTTCATTTTTCGCCCCTCGTATGTATTCTAATAATCAAAAATGCCCCAAATGCTCCTCATGAAGCCTGTACAGGACTTCGGATATTCTGCGACTGATTCTCAGACTCCGTGTTAAGGATGCTCAGATGAACCTTGAAGAAAATTTTGCACGGCTTCCTTGGAAATTCTGTGTTCCTTATGATACATGCGGCACGAGTCATATGCGAGGTGAGTTTCTTCATCTTCTTGTTCATTTATGTTCGGGAACGCCTCGAGAAACCACCCTCGAAATGGAGGCTAAACAAAAGATGCTACACAGAATGATTTAATCCTTCTCTTCGCATATTAAATCTACTGCCCCTTCTTTCCTACGGGTGGTATACTTGGTGACGAAGTCGTACCATCGTCTGCCGCCGCTAAGTACGCTCAGGTTTGACGTTACAAATAACATTACGATATACCTGACATATCAACATACAACGGCAGATGGTCCTTCCGAAATCACCTTGGGCTTCGGGATGTGCAATGCTTTTGTTCTGGGTGCATCATTTTGTGCCTCAGGCTCACCAAGAGACCTACACGATGGAATCGATAATGACCTACTGATAAGGGAGGTATGGCCCAGGTAACTGTTTGGTATCAAACCTAATCACCACACCCTAGACTAAACGGGAAGGTTGAAGACGGTAATATGGAGACTACTTCCTGGGTCTCGATCAAGGGAGATGACTCCAGCAAAAGCCTAACGGAGAGGTGCCTCACGCCAACAACTACGATAACATCTATCTTTCCATCGTCAGATTCGCTTTCCTTACGGCCGATACTTCCGAATGATCCTTCAAGTTTCTCTAATGGGAATTGGAATCGGGCCTGACTTCAGCCGATGTAATGTTGCCATAATTCATGCGTCATCGATTTGGATTCAGGAGTCAATATCTCTCCCACGTAAAGTACTTTCTCTGCAAGTTATAATTTCATTCGTATCAGTCTGACTTTTCGTATCAGCGTCGAAGTCTAACTTGACATCCACCCAACTCAACTCGTGGTGGTCGTTCATCATACCACAAGGAATCATCTACTATATCCCGTCTGCGTATGATCCGCTAGATGATTCAGCAGACTAGCGACTGAATTCCTACACTTGGAGCCGGTGACATCTCGGTACATAGAAGCGGTCGTGCTCGACGCTCGGATCATCCATGAGCTTGTATATCCCCTTGCCCTTCAAGTATATCGCATTCAGTAAACTCGTTCCTTTTACTGACGCCAGAATTTACGCGGAAGTCGACATGATCATTCGCAGTTCGCAGTCCTCCTCGCAATTCTCTTTACCAGTGACTCTCGCAGCGGTCCGTTCAGCCGATGAGGTAAGTCCTCACGAGGCGCGTTTTACGGGAAACCATGACGAACTATCGTAATTCGTTCAATAGACTCAGTAAGCATTACTATAAGGATGACCCACAAGTCTGTACGTTCTCTCGTTCTTGTCAACCATGCGACATTCGTTTGAATAACCTATGTCTAGCTCGTTCTTTCCGTAGATACTCGATACCGAGAAATATGAGCTTTAATTGGACCAGCCGCAGGCCCTCGTCCCCTTGTCTCGACTCTCGCGGTAGGACTATCTCATATTTAGAATAGAAACCACTTCCGTTCAACCGATTCCGTTTTTCCAGAGCTCACATCCAGAGTCGTTTCGCCAGTAAGCATCGTAATGCTTATGCAGAACTTCGGGCATGAGCGGTAATACTGACCACTTAAAACTAGTCTTGTCCTAGGACCATTTCTGCACGTATAATGTCTGGTCAATTCATCACTTCTCAAGATGGCACGCATATCTGGGCTGATGCCGCCGGCACACCAGGAAAACCATCCGTCGTATTCGTTCACGGGTTCCTCACTTCGAGCTTGAACTGGACTCGCCAGTTCGGCGACAGGCAGTTACTGGAGAGTCTGTATATTGTAGGACTGTGTCTTCCCTCGAAATATTCAGAGTTTTAACATCTAAACTTCCAGATTAAATATGAGGTGAGCTACAAGTCGCTGCTCTTCGATATCCTCTGATTCATTTGAATAGACTCGTGGGCATGGCCGTAGTGACCAGCCTGAGTCAGAGGATGCCTACGTCTCCGCAAGACACGCGGAAGACTTTCAGGCCGTTTGTACCGCTTTCGGAGTCACTAAACCGGTAGTCGTAGGCTGGTATGTACTTAAAGCTTCCCCTTGTCTGGGCATCTCTGACCTTCCTAACTTAGGTCCCTGGGCAGCATCATCGTACCGGACATCCTGTCTCGGTTCGGTACCTCCCCCCTTCCCGTAGCAGGTCTGATTATGTTCAACGCAATCCCATGGCGCTCGATGTTTCCGGAGATCCTCACGCCTTATTCTACAAAGATTCTTCCTCCGCTCTCTTCTCCAGAGCTACCTGATTTCCAGAATGCACTTCAAGAACTCATCAGCGCGTTCTTCTCCCCCGGTTATATCGCGAAGGTATCATTTGAGGAAAGATGCGCTTGGATAGGCAGTGCGGCGAGTATGGTGAGTTTGTGATCTATCGCCATTCTAGTGCGAAGGTTGATTGAGGTGCGAAGAACACTGCGGCGAGGAGGTTCTCCATCTCGCGTACGCAGGATGAGACGGCTTTGCTATCTGTGTCGAAGGAGTTGCCGATCCTCTGTATCCAGGCCACAGGGGACAAGTTGATGGAGCAGGATAAGCATGAAGCGTTTATGAAGAGACATTTTGGTGACAACTTGGACTACCGGCGGATTCCGGGAGGCGGCCATGCGCCATTCTTTGAGTTCCCGGAAAATGTGAATTCGATGATTATCGAATTCATTCAGCGCGTCTACGATATCGGTGTAGACACTGGGCTATAAAAATATACCGACACCGCTTCACCCCCGTGATATCTCACACCACCATCGTCCATCGATTTGGCCCCTTGAACCTAACTGAAAAAAGCGACCTCTAGGGTCTGATCGAAGACCGCGCTCCTTCAATGAACCTCTCCTGAAGGGTTCGTCCTTACTTTATGACTGTTTTATGTAGTCTCTTTTTGATGAGAGGGTCATGTTACACAAGAGGTATTTACTTGAACCAGTGTCGTTTCTCCATGACTAGCAACCGGAATTAAACGCTTTTACGTAGCCAGGGGAGGAGTATTCCGAACCCAACATCTGCGTCCAGTACTCTTCAGATATAATCCTTACACAATCGAAGGTCCCAGCCAAATTCCACTTCCATCGTAACACCTTTTCCAAGCGAGTACTTCCCCATGATGAGCGAGGCTACGACTCTGGTTACGAGGAAGAACGATTCCCGCCTGGTTGTTCCTTGCGCTGTTGTGTGGGCGGCCGGAGAGTGTGTGGCGAGTGCCCCGTTATAGATGCGGCTCCTCTAGTGTCTAAAGCATTACTTTGTTGCAGTTCGCTCGGTCGGGCTACACCAGGATGAGGCCCACTCCGTTGAGGTGTAACCATCGAGAACAGATTACGCATTGAGAAGAAAAAGTGGCTCCACCTCAACTCATCACGCCACACTGATCAAGTCTAGTCAAGTCGTCCGGCCGTATTATGAGTTGCACTCTGGGAGAGCAATGAACCGTGCCGGGGATTGTGGAGAAGGCTGTAAGGACCCCTAAACAAAGATATGGAGCCTAAGTAGGCGGACCCTTGTGATAGATGCAGAAAAGGTAAGCGTTGTATTGATGCGTCAAGGAGTACCGGAGACGAAGATTGAGGCCGGAACTAAGGGCTGGAAAGACGATACTGACAACAACGGCAAACAGGCACTTCACGAGTCAGAATCTTGCAGTCAGGGACAGTCCGCGCGATTTCCTGCGTGAAAGGCTCTGTCTTCTGTGCGAGGGAAGTATCCATCTTGTTGCACGGAGGAACACATCAGTCGCTCCGTCACCGGAATGAATTTTGGTAGATGTCGTTTCAGTCCACGGCGCTCTACGCGGATGACGTAGCATCGAGAGCAACCATACATAGAGGGTGAGGAGGGTTATGTGACAGATGAATGAGAGGGGTTCTTAGGGTCATTAATGCATTACCATCTTTACAGTTAAGTGTCTTATATCCTTTTTTAGCTCATCATCATTTACTCCCCTATACAACCCTCTGTCTCGGAGTCCCTCATTTTTCTAGTTTTGTCCAGTATGCAATGCAAACAGAAATTTGGATTATACTTTGACACCCACAAGACACTCGACTATTGCCTCGGATCTTCCATAGAATCATTCATTGTATCTATAGCTAACAGCTGCCCCCATCGCACGACGACGACTGTGCATTGATCAAGATTCAAAGGTTCTCCTTCATGCTTATCCACCAAGTCTGCGCATCTGCATCGCCGAGCAAGGTAAAGCTATAGCAAAATTATCTCTCATTCTGAGGCTTTCTCGAGAACTACGAGGATTCCCGTAAGGAAGTGTTCTCCGAGCAGTGCCGTGTTCAAGATCTCACTGAGGGCCGCCGACAGGCTCTATCATTTCCCATGCGGAAATTAACCATTTCCGAGTCCTATGTATATAGGATTACTCGGTTATTAAGACCCGTGGGAAAATTCTATTCGACCTATCTTATCTTTCGGATATTGCCGATCTTATCTCTACCTCCACTTGGCGCCCGATCGATCCTATCCGGATTACGTTTTGACTATCTTTTATTTTTTCTTCGCTCACCCGCTTCCAAATCGTGTCTGGTGCGATATCATTGTTCATCTTCTCAAATACAAAAGATATTTCTTACATCGACAATTCGTCCAGAAAAAATACTCCCTTCGCATACCGAACGAATTCAAGGACCGGGGCGGATGACTTGCTTGGCGCGGGGCCCCGCTTGTTGTAACTCTCGTTGTTACAACGTTGTTCCAGAGTTCTTCGAATGCAACCCTACACGGGCTTATCTGACCGCTCGACGAATATCCGCTCAGGATCGAAGTTTTTGACAAGACAATTGCCGAGGGTTTCACCCGTGAAGTTGGTCCTGGTCGCGGCCAACGTCAGCGCTCGTCTGCTGCACTTGAATCCGGATTTTTACTGATAATTTATGGCAACGGCGCCCTCATAAATTTTGGCGGGCTATATAATGGCTATGTTCAGGATACATCAACCCCAAAATCTCTGAATTCCATGCATCTGCTGCTAAGTTGTCTCTCTGGCAGGCCTTTCTATGGCCTGTGCCGCCTATACTGGTGGTCTTCCAACTGCCACTGGTACGGTTTCCAGCAAAGCAGTCATCGAGGTCGCCGCGGGCGAAGTCTTCAACGGTGGCCAGAAGAATTACGACCGTGGAAGTGGTGCTTGCAGGTACGTGTTTTTACATGAGCGCTGACATCGTCGTGAACACTTGCTATTACAGTGGACTATCCGAAGGAGGTACGCACATCGTCTCATGATTAGCTGTCGATCCAGTGCTCATTGCTTCGCCACACAGACTGGGAAGACGCAGGTATATGTTTCGTTTCTTTGCGCTTTCGGAGTTCGTCGTACTGATATTCGCGATAGTTTTCTACCTTCACAAGGGTGCCACCTTACAGAACGTTACCATTGGCGCCAACCAGGCCGAAGGTGTTCGTATGTCGTTTCTAGTTCGTTTCCACTAGGCCTTCTCTCAACCGCTTTCTTGTACCAGACTGTACCGGATGTGCGTTTTCTTCTCCTCGTATAGGTTTTCGATTTTGTCTGAGCCTCCTTAGACTGCACTCTGAAATTTGTTTGGGCGAGTAACTATTTTAAATGGTTCTGAATGCCTCTTTTAATGTAGTCATGCAGTTTGAGGACGCCTACGGTACGAATATTTTCTTTTAACACCATCAGTCACTTATCATTCACGCGCACTCATTTAGAGGATGCTATCACCATTGTAAGTATACTTGACTTCGACAAAGGCATATTAATACACTCTATGCTCTGTAGAAAAACGACGGAGCTGGTAATTGTGACACTAACATCATTGGTGGTGGTGCCTACCACGCGGAGGGCAAGGTTATCCAACACAACGGCTGCGGTACCGTTAATGTATGAGCATCATTTGTGCTCCCTACTTCTCGACCTCATGGTTCTCTTCAAGATCATCAACTTCTTCGTCAATGGTGAGTAGTTTCTATCAGATGATGTCCTGTTAAGTGCCAGAATCAGTGCAAACCTAATGTATACATCTCCGGTGTTTATGCCGAGGATGGTAAGAATTCCGTTAACATATGCTTAGTACCCTCTTACTCTCGGTGGCCTAAAATAAGAGGACCTCTCGCTGAAATCGACTTCAACTACGGCGTATGCCCATATTTCTCTGCCACTTTCCTGATCCACTACTTATTGATGTTAATTATCAGGACATGGCCACCATCATTGATTCCTGCTAGTGCGTTGCACCGTCTATACATCCTTCGTGGACACAGATAGACGTGTATGGTATAATGACGGCCTAACGTTAAGAAGGTGAGCTCGTTTGGAAGGTTTTATAGATGATGTGGACATGATGAAAGACAGAGCCGGCAAATCCCGCGATATACTTATATACAGGTGAACCTAATTACAATATAAACATAGGACTCGGTACCGCCACGCAGATGCGATGGCCCTCACCCTACTTGATATCATGCGGGAGATCTTCCTTCTGGTGTTTTTAAATGCAGCCGATGTTACAGACCCAGCTTGGATTGCCACTCATATGTGCACGGAATAGAGAGACATCGCTACGCAGACACCCATGCTCTGGTCCAAGATACACGTCGCCACAGACACCCGAACCACACGACCGTGCGGCTTGATCTAAATACAAGAACTCGAAATGTTGTTGTCTACCTCCGAAGGAGCATCGAATAGGGAGACAGTCGGTCGCGCGCTTGAGTTATCCGAGATGTGTGATTTCCTTCATTCAACCTACTAGCTGGGAGGGATGGGGACTCTAGGAGGAAGGTATCGAGAAGCTTGAAATGCCTCTGGATGATGCGCCTCGATGGAAAGTAGCCTATCTCGAGGCCGAACGTGGTGGCGCACTATTTAATGATAGGCTTCAGCGCGTGAGAGGACGTGTACCGGTGTTGGAAAGCATTTCTGTCGAAACTACCTTCCCCTTCCACGGATCAACGCACATATACGATGTTCTTACCGTCGCCGAGATGGCAATGGCTCGGAGAGATAGGTTAAAGATCTTCGACGTATCGGTACATATCAAAGCACTGCAGATGTAGAAGTCCCATATGCAATCATCCTCAGAGCTATGGATAATGCTTCTCTAGAAAATTTGAAGGCGGAGGATATGTCAATTACGGTCAGGCAAGCAGCGATATCTTTGGAATCGTCCGAGTTTGAATCCGTCTTTCTTCCAGGTTGTGAAATTTCCGCGAAGGGAACTCAATGGTGGCAGTCTTTTGAATTAACTTCAATTTTGTGTTAGATGGACGCACGTCTGACCGGAATCAGCAAACGACCAACAATCCTTTCATAATAGACAATCTTAGTCACTTATCAAGGAGATAGGAAAGGGACAGAGCGCAACTGGAAAATTGCAATGCTAGAATACTTGTAGTAGCAAAGTAAGAGGAGTGAGCACAAGGACAGAGATGGAAACAGGAACTGTCCCGAGGTTTGGTAATTACGAACCACCTGTTGAGCTCAGTAGGACGTAGTAGATATAATAGCTGTTAATTCTGTCAGCTAACGCCTAGCAGGCACACGTGTACGCAATAACGTTGCTGACAAGACATGCCAGAGACTTGATAATTACGGATACAGCCAGACTTTACTCAATAATTATTGGAGAGCAGTGAGCTTATCGTCCTCTACACTTATTATATGCTTTAGCTGACAGAATTAACAGCTATTATATCTACATTCTACTGGGATTAACAAGTGTTACGAACAACGTTCCAGTGCTATACTCCGACGCTGTTAGTAGGCCAAACTACATAAACGCATCAAAGAAGTAATGTCTCAGTGATTTTGTGAGCGTTGATCCTCCAAAGTCCCTCTTCTTGTTGTTTGTCTGCCATACTCAACACCGACACTTTCCTGAACTTCTTCGGAATCCTAAGCCTATCTGTTTTCCCAACGACCCAGATAACTCCTTCCATTGTAGAGCCATGTTTTGCAGTGCCTACGAGCGTGTAGTTTCCATCGGGTATCGGGTAAGCATGGTAGGCGACAATGTTAAAGGTGTGATTTTTCAGGTGCAACTCTCCACGTCGGGGCATCGCTGGAGATGATATAACACCCAATCCCTTCACAGTGCATGAGCCAATGCGGAGGCCATAGTACTTGTCTCCATCTTCCTTCGTCCGAAAAACCTTTATGGTATAAAGATCTTTATTGAGTGATGATTTTGGAAGTATCTTCGTCATTACTTGCTCCCAAGATGGATGCCAGAATTTTTTTCCGTTCCCAGGTCCAGGGTATAAGAAGAATAAATCTGCGCGAAACCAATCCTGTGTGACGCTAACGAGTTCCGTCCAGGCGTCCTCTGCGGACTGGTTCGCATCGTAGATCGGGATGTACTGCGAATAGAACAGGTATATCAACCCTGCGACTTTATCGACAGGATTGGTTGATTTCCGTCTTTGCATTTGGGACAGGATGTGAAATATCGATTCCTGTCTCTGCATCTGCCGCAAAGACGCCAGTTTTTTTTCGAGGAGTTTCCGCATGTCCACTGTCAAGAACATGTCGTTGTTGGACTCTGCAGAAATTGGCTGGTCGTCGATAATCTTCTTTGATCGCCACAGTCGTTTAACCTGATTGCAATTGCGGAACTTGAGCTTCTTTTTCTTGCCCTGTTCCATGAGCGTGCCACCGCCGTAATGGGTCTTTCCTGCAATGAGGAAATTATCCCTAATCTCCTGTAGTGTCCACCCTCGATTAAACCAACACCGCTCATTCTCGAAGTCACCAGACTTGAAACTCAGCGGAAGACCCAGCCCGCTGAAGTAGTACACCACCCGATTGGCCTTGTGATATATCCATCCGATCGTTGGCAAGTCGACTTTCCACTCCTCCTGGCGCCGAGCCTCCCTACGTCCACACTCCTCCTCGTTTGGTTTACCGCGTGGGTCGTCACCCGGACCCTTCTGCCTCAAACACAGAACGTCCAACCAGATATACTCCGCACCGAGGTTCAGCATCTCGATTCTGATGAGATTAAGATCGGCGTCTTTTGGTATTGGCACCGGCCATTTACATCCATTTATCGGTGTTATCTCGCTTCTGAGATCCATGTCCTTCACCCATGCATGCGATATCGCCCATGGAACTTTACGAGCAACCCACCAAGGCACGACCCGATTAGCATGTAGATCCCAGACGCGCCGAGGGGGTACATCTCCGTCCAAGATCTTTCTCTTGACGAGCATATTTTGTCGCATCGCTCTGTCATCCTCCTTTGCTTTCATGGCATTGCTGCCATGTCCGTTAACGATGATGTCATGCAGATGGGGGCGCAAATGAGCGTAGGCAGTGCCGAGGTCGCGATTTTCTGTAACGAATTCTTTGCACGCTTGGTATAGGTGGCTTTCCGAAGTGTAGACTGGGAGGTTAAGCTTCTCCAACATTCCATCAACACCCAGGTCGATGCAGGGAGTATTGGCGACAGAGGATGGTAATACCCTGCCAGTGTAAGCTTGTTGCTTCAGCACTGGTACCCTTTCCGCTTGGCCGCTTTCGTCGTAGGCAGACAGAGTGACCTCGGGGAGAATCCCGTAATCCTATAACACATTATTACATGCCGTTCTGTGCATGCTATTACGCGCTTACCAGTAGCCCTCTGTCGTCTAAAGCATAGTGGTTAACCTCGTCCATTTCTATAGGAAGTTTGAAGTCTATTTAGGCATGACTGAATGAGGATATGATGCATCGAAAATAACACAACTAGACGTACAAGAGTAAGTCAATCCAGGTATAGCCGAGATATTGAGAGTAACAAGATGGGGGGTATCAACAAGCTTAAGTCTTGCTGTCCCCATACTAGGAAGCAAACAACGTAATCAGTGCCCACACGTAGACCATCGTGTTGCTTAGTACCTGCGGTGCCGAAAGATAGACGCCCTACCATATCTCCAAGTAGACATATACGGATAGTGAACGTAAGGCATTACTATAGTTTTATGTAACCCGCGAATGTTACAGATGCGAGGGCATCACGGATGCATAGATACAGCATCTGTGGCTGTCTGTGTATATATTTTTTATTTCGATAGCACGCTGAGCACACACCTGGAATCACATGGAGAGACTTGCCAGTGTTTCATAGCGGTATGCTTGAGGCTGTCGAGTGCATCATAATCATAGACCAGGATAGTCGACTTCATTGCAACTCATTGAGACCCGTTTGTCTGATTTCGATTCCTATCACCAGTAAAAAGAAACCGAGACGCCGGATAAAACCCGTGCAAAGCTCACACCACATTCATGGTCGGTTTGTGGTATAGTCGTCGGATATGCTATGAATAGACGTGCCGTCGATCCATTTTCGAGCGTTCACCCTCGTACCTACTTGAGTCAGTCAGACGCGGCAAAGACGGCGACAACATACATCGACAACAGACATTAATAACAGGGAGTAACGTAAACTGAATCAGCGAGAGATGGCAGATTTATTCCTTAATGGGCAATCTATGTACTTCTTCTATTCGTTGATCGTCAAGAAAAGCCACGATCCGCGCGTTTCTGTGTATGCGTAACCGTGGTGTTGGTGATCAAAAATAAGACACAGTCACCCCAGAATTCAGATTTGGCTTAGCAGAACCTTAGATCTAATTGGCATGCCAAAAGCAAAGTCGCCGCAAGCATTTTGGAACTAAAATTCGGAGATGACGTGTAATAGTTATCCAGATGCTCGGCACTCACTTTCCACCTTGTACCCGTGCTGTCAGATGACACCGCCCTTGTTTTGTGCACTATCGAGGGCATCATGGTCACCGGTTGGTTGAAATTTATCAACAAAGAAGCCGCAGGCACATCTGCGACTCCGTCGTTTTGTATGGGAAGTAAGATCTCGCAGCTTCCTGTGTCGATTCAAGACATAAATAAACGCACAGTATAGCCATTTCTCACACCGCCATGACAGTGCCAGCTTCTTGTTGTCCTCCTCGTTGGCGGAAGGATACGACCGGCACCGCTGGAGCTGGCAAAAAGAATGCGAGAGGGAATTGGATCCATGTCTGACGTCTGACTTGTTCTTAGAAGCATCAGTATATGAAACAAGGCGCGAAACAATTAACAGCATCGCACCTATCATATCTCGTATCATAGCTTGTATTGCTTCCCAAGAGGCCATACAAATGTCGCCTGTTGTCAAGTTGTATGGTCCGATGCGGGGTTTCAAGTTCATTGTGCCTATGGTAAAAGACTGGCGAGCTGAGCAAAAAGCTAGGCAAAAAATCAAAGCCAAGGAATAAGGAGTGCAACACTCCTTCCATCCTTCGGGTTGTTGCTTGTATTTTGATGTCCACCATTCGGCATCAAGAAGTACTTTCAGCGTTTGAACGATCGGAATTAGGTCGTCTTTCAGACAAGTACGGATGAAGGGCTAATGTTCTAAATCTTCGATCTGGAATCATTCGAAAACATTGTGAGGACGTCCCTTTCAAGGCTCATAACTCGACACGTAGTCGAACGCCGGGCCGCTGAAAAGATATTTCTTCAAAGAAAACGGCTTGTCTGATGGAATAAAGTAGTAAGCCAGCTATCTCGTGCCAAGAGGCAGCAACTTACGGAGGCGTAGGTGGAGAGCGACACGTGCAGCCTGCTCGGTGAATAAATGAATGGGGGTTAAACGTCCATTGTCAGGACAGTAATCTTCATCAGTCCTATCGAATGGGTGACAAGATAGAGACAGGATCAATTGGACTGATGACTACATGAAGGATAGCTATTCGTATCTTGAAAACAAGAATAACGTTCGGAGTCAAGATACCCGGAACACCTGAGTCTCGCAGCTCACCTCGAGGTACATGTCGCTCCTATCTGAAAGAAGCATCCCTGACCCTGATATCATCACGAGATCCGGTTTCAGCCATCTACTAGACGCGCGAGTCAATAGCCAAGAGGAAACGGGAGGATACATTACGTACCTTATCAATCATCCTTTAACGCCACGTATATCCGATTTTAGCTTCAAAGTTTGCAACAGCTCCCGAAGTCCGTACTGACGTGACTTCTGACGTCGGCCTATAACGCGCGGCAGTATCCATTCCGTTGTCGGTATCTTTCACATTTACAGAACCAGGACCGTAATTGACCAGAACGAACGACCGCTGAGAAGTACAGCGTGATCATGGAGGTCAGATAACCCTGTAGAGGAACAATAGACTCCTTCACATCCTGACATCCTGAGACAGCGTCAGAGAGATGCTGAACGAAAATCATATTGCGATTACCGATGTCGATGAGGCCAGTACTGAGTTTTACTGTTCACGGTGATTTTTTTTTCACTTTTCCTGTAGAAGTAAGTATTCGACGCACCAGATAATAATGCCAGAAACCCCGCTCAATAGTAGTGATGCACGGCCATTTATTCTAACCGTTGAAACGACTGGTTCCCTGAATGTGCTTTCAGAGAAGATATTATATTCTCGAACGCCATATTATTGGAATTAGACGAGGCGAAGAGGGACATGAAACGGCTGAGCAAGATGGTGAGGGAAAGGGATGACAGTGGCGAGATCGGAGTCCGGATTCCCGGTTCGTGGCACGTGCCCTGACGCGTCCTGAAATAGACGAAACATATCTTTCTTCTTTCCCTCATCCTATCGTGAGGTCGATAATCTTGTTCTTCGGCAGATTACCCTAATATTTCCTCGATCTCTCGTGCATTTAAATTTGTTCAGATATTCCGTGAGTGCCGCTTAAGCGACTCGGTCCTGTCAACAGTCTTTCAGCAACAGTACAGTATACTTTTGGCTCTTCTATTTTTAGGGTAGTCTGGATTGACTGAGTGCGGCGCATTTGATGAAGCTCAACGCCACTGGGAGATCACTCCGGCGGGACTCGTTTTCTCTGACGTAGCCCTCTTAAACCCTGATTTCCCTCTATTTTAGGTTTTTCTGACAGCTTTCAATTATGAATCGAGCTCTAATCGAGTAGGTATCATTTTTCGCTCTTGAATGGGACCAGGATTGACTCGTAAAGTTTAGTTTAGATACCTGTTGACCGTGCGTGTTCTTTTCGGCCTGATCGCTGAATATGAGATTTGGTAGCACTTAATAGTCTTCTGGCAAGGTAAACAAAGCATTCGAAATCCTGGACTTCGTTTCAGAAGCATTCTGATCCGAGTAGCGATGTAACGGCAAAAAAAAGGGAAGGTGAGTAAATTCGAGAATTCGACTTGCCCAAAAGTTGACGTGCCTCGTACTGAGGGACATCTTAAACCATGCTACCAATATCCTAGAGTTCGAGAGGATACGATACGATGCCCTTGCGACCAGCTCTAACACGGAAAAGATCCCCATTTTCGGTTTCGAGGTCTTATACATCGGCTTCGAGATGCCTGGACATGTCATAGACATCAAAGGTGGGTTCTATTTTTTTAAATTAATTTTACACTCAAGCAGCGCCTCCTTTCCTCTATTTTTAGCGTAGAGCTCTTAAACACGAGCATGCTCTATCGCTAAATCTGGGTCGATATAATACGACCCTGAGTCATCGAATGCATGCTCGTCTTACCTGTAAGTTCTTCTTGCTTTTCGTGCGTTTGCCGCTGAAAATTTGATATATTCTAATAGGTAACAACTCAATCTATATACTCCGTGCATCTTGAGAAATCGAATCCGACATCGACTTGGCCAGGTTTTCATCTTCTCCGACGGCTTGGACTTTTGTGTAAACTTCGAAGTTTCAAGACAAGCGTCGGATAAGAAAATGTCAGCACGCTGCTGTAAGTACCGAGGAAGCGTACCTACGAAAAAGAGAATTGAACAGCTTTTGTCCCTTTGACAGCGAACCGATATTCTGTCAAGGAAAACGGAAACATTGAACCAAATATTCTCTTGTCGCTGAGATCTGGGTTTAAAAGCGACGATTTTCGGTGAGACTCCATCATCACATCCACCCCATTCCGTTCTATTCCTTTTCCTCGTCCTTTCCTGGGCAGTATTCAGTTCAGAGGCGAAGGTCGAATGATTCGTGACTAACCACCTGGGCATGACAGCTCCATCATCGAACGCTAAAAACAATAAGTGGTGCCCTTCAAGCTACTTATTATCATTTATTACTGACTTGTGAGCTTTATAGACTCCATTGTCAGTAGCTCGCTCGCCAGGTTTTTGAAAGATATGTGGAAATCTTTCCTTCGTGACTTACGCTTGCTTGCCGGCTTAACGCGTTAGACACGAGCTCCGTTGAAAACGATTAGTGCGCGGTGCAGTAGGAGTCAAGGGACACTCGACTGGTAGGGAGTACTTCATCCCTTGATGCGTCTTGTAACGAATCCGCTAATGATACCCGCAGATACCTCGCAATCGGTAGTCTCCTTAGGCTTGATATTAGAGGGAACATAAGTATTAATAGCAGTGGATCTAGCAGCTTACATGTGATAAAGGAGTACGTTGTATGACCCACGCAGGTCGGATGCCTGCAGATCCCCCGAATGCATAGCTCCCTGCTTCCCGAATGGAGCCCCATCCTCTCGATGCGCGAAGCTTACGCTGTCATCGGTCACCCTCGCGGCCTCTAAATTCTTTTCCTCTCAATCGCGACCTTTCCTGCTCGGTTACTCGGGACACGTAGAAAAGTTGCGAGAGGCGGATTACCATGCATAGAATAAAACAACGAATAAGAAGCAAAGGGAATGCAGCCGAATGTCAACCTTCATTACTGTCGATGGTCGGAGTGGGGAAAGACGATTTATTCGATAGGGATAGGAAGGTCGTGTTTTGAGCTGAACAACAATCAACGTGGTGAGAGAAAGACTCCGGTCGGCAGCATCCTCGGTTGGCATGCTGTCTCTCCATCGAAACGGACGGGTAATGTGGTGGAGGAAGATATGAATGAGAAGCGCGTTTATCACACGATAGGAAGGCGGTGCGGTCAATTTTGGGCGGAAGGAAGAGACGTCTTGTATTGAGCTGAAGGTTATCGGTCAACGGAGTGAAAGATAAATTCCAGATGACTTGGTCATTAGACGCCGTGCTCTGCTTCACCACCCAAGCTCGAAGGATCCTAAGCGTTCGTGGATTTACGCATCGAGAAGAAAAGCTCGAGACCACGCTTTCCGGGCGACCCCTTGGTGTGGTGGATTATGAAAAGGAAGTGAGTCGGCACCAGCATGGCGGGGAGACGAGAATAGAGCCTGTAACTAAAAATGTCAGTAAAGCGATATCAACGAGATAGGCACCTTGGAAAGACATCACGTCCGATCGGGTTGATACGACTAAGGCTCTAGTGGGAATCGAGTATCAGGACTCGCCGTCGGTCGACGTGCTCTTTCGGTAAGGAATGTGGGCTAGGGGTGAGGACCTTCACTCCCCGCAGCTCTGGGAACGGAAGCGAGCTACTCGCCAGGGGGAGAGTATGCGTCGCGTTGCAATCAGGAGTTCGCTCCTCGAGAGGCGATCACAGACTATAAGAGGGAAGAGTGGGAGCAGCACTGGACGATGGGTTGTACTGACATCCTAACCTAAATGGATGACTCCGGAGGCATATACCCAGAGCCGCGACATCCGAGTGTGCGCGACGTGTGAAGGGAAGTGAACACCAAAGAGACCTGCATGCTAGGGGGCGTAATCGGTCGCTGCGTCCCTGGAGGAAGGATTCGAACAGGCGTCTACGTAGGTGACGATCTCTCCTGTGTGCTCGTCCCAATCACACGAAGCGCATGAATGGGTAACGGTCCCGATCGTTACCAAGGGGACCCTGACTTTGATTTTGACGATGAGCATTTATTAAGGAGTATGTAAGCGCCATCGGTCGGTACAAGGTTTCTCCGCCGCGCATACTGTGTCGTGGCTCCTCAATTTGGGCTCGTATCATTGAACTAGGTCGTAGTTTTTGAAGCAGAGACTTTATCACAAAGGCGTAGGGTCGAGGTGCGGGAGCAAATGTAACCTGGGCGCACACTTTGGTGTACTCCCGAACAACGCGCGAATGAGAGGATTCGTCTTTCTGGGAAGGAGAGGCGCTCTAGGTCCTGGGACGAGGCTAGTCGAACTGTCAGAGCCTAGCGAATTGGAGGATAAATGAGGATAAATATTGGGTACATTGATCCTACGCAGATCCCCGAATCAAATTTCATGACCTGGGTGCAATAGCCTCAACAGTGCTTAATACACCACGCCCTGCAGAGAATAGTTAACGTATAGGGCCGAAGGAAACGACTGAACTTGACGTGATGACGACTGTATTGACAAGGCGCACGACTACTGTCTGGTAAGCTGTAGCTGAAGATGAAGGCGCGTTGAAAAGCGTAATGGGAGTCAAGGCTCCCGTCAAGTTAATGATCCCGGCAAATGCCGACGTACCTCTCCTTACGCCATGGATGGTTTCTCGTTAGCAGGCACGGTACGCAACATTCAACGCTGGTTTATTCGGTTACTAACGCTTTTCAGACAGATACCTCACTCTCGCATGATATCCAGTATTCTCCAACGGGCAATCGTCGAGCCAGGAACCGAATAGGATAGCATGACACTGCGACGTCTCGTTTTTTTTCCTGCTGAGGAGCAGGAGGAGAAGTCAGGACGGCGGCAGGACGACAGATAGGACGGCCCCTTAATGAACGACGATCCATAGGAGGGCTTCGAGAAGAGAGCAAGACGCGTCAAGGTCTCGTTGGTAACGATCGGGACCCTGACAGCTCGCTTTGTTCCCGGCATCTCATATTGCTCTCAAACACTCTTATACCTGCGATGCCCTCAACACTCATCCTGCTCCTTCTGTATGGCCGCCCTCTACTCCGAGCTATACGACCTCATCATCGACCACCTTGCAAACGATATCCCATCGCTCACAGCTTGCTCACTCGTCTCACGCGCCTTCCTACCTCGATGCCAGCACTATCTCTTCCGGCATGTAACGTTCTCCCCTGGCGATAATCGATGTGCACGATTCTTCGCGGACAAGGCTCCGCTCATCGAGGAGCTGACGATCTTTGAACGAAGGCTGCCGGGGAATAAGGGTATGCGCACGGAGGCATGGACGGAGGCGTTGCCGAGGGTGCTACCTCTCCTAGTCTCGCTGCGGAGGGCCAGGTTCTCGGGGCAGATGTACTTGGATGCGCGGCATAGAGTGCGGACTGGCGTGCAAGGGGTGTTGGCAAAGCTGACAAGCCTTACCCTCGACGGCGTGTTCTTCAGCAGTCTCGCCGAATTGGCAATGTTCTTTGGGTGTGTGCCGCATTTGAGGAGATTGGCGATGAACGTCATCACTGTCGGCAGGGGAGACGACAATGATAGTCACGAGGGTGGCCTTTGCAATGAGCTGGAGACTCTCAAGGTCGGGATCGGACACCTACGCGCGAGGTGGATGCGCTTCCTTTTTAGGAGAGACGGCGTCATCTCGCTGGAGAATGTGAAAGAGCTTGTATACCC
The DNA here is from genome assembly GCA_030435635.1 of Armillaria borealis. Classification (NCBI taxonomy): domain Eukaryota; kingdom Fungi; phylum Basidiomycota; class Agaricomycetes; order Agaricales; family Physalacriaceae; genus Armillaria; species Armillaria borealis. Next base: position 27,242 of record JAUEPT010000151.1, read on the forward strand.
TGTGACATCGGAGGTGGATAGCTGGATGCCAGGTGTGCATGAACTCTTCGGCCGAGCTCCGAGGTTGGAGACGGCGATGCTATTGGACTGGAGAGGGTCTCATCAAAACCTTGACCGTGAGTGGTGTCTCTTCTCTTTTTTTTACTTGTCTAATCTCTCTCAAGATATCACCCCCGTACCCGACATCGGTCACCTCCGTTTCCTCACTGTTTTCGTCCCACTGGCATATACGGACCGATACGAAGTTCGTCGCGCCCTAGTACCTAAGAAGACTAAGGTGGCTGCGGCGGATAACGCTATATGCGCGCTAGATTGGACGAGGAGGATGCTGGACACGGGTACTCGGTTAGAAGAGGTGATCCTCATCGTCAACGCGAGCTCTGTGGTGGATGACGAGGGTGTGAGGGAAGCGTGGGCGCGTCTGCTGAGGCCGAACGTTTTGGTGCATGTGGAAGGAAAGTGTTCGGAGAAGATTCGGGCGTGCCTAGGCAGTGCGAGGGTAGAGCCCCCCGAACGGAGACGGCGGTTCTATGAACTGTAAACTTCTTGCTCTGTCCCCTCGCGGAACGTCATCCCCTGGTGACGTCGTACGAACATTCTTACTCCAATGTCAATATTCGGTTCTACCGAGTACCACAAACACTTTCAACTTAAGCCGACTCATAGGATGATTCTGGGTAGGTAGGTAGTATTACACGGCACGGCATCTGCAATCCCTCCTTAAGGTCGGTACATTGGTATCTTGTACACATTTTTCAGTGCTCGGTAGCAATATTTTGCGGTTACCTTGATAGATAAACGATGAGCCAGCAACGATTTCAATAATGCAGTATCCTCATGGGGTGCGGAGGGTGGGGCCATGTGAGGAGCCATACGTACGAGATCACTCCAGAAGCTCTTGCGTAACTTATGCATCTGTATCTTTGTCATCACCCTCGCGTTCTCTTCGTCTGCCCCCAGTTCCTCATCGCTGTTCTCGTTCCCGATGCAGCGAAATAATATGTGTTCAGGCGTCTCGACGTCTGCCATACACATACGACACAGTATATTTTCACGCTCGGTTGCGGGTGTAGTCCGTCTTAGTCGCTCCACTGCTAAGTTGTGTGTTGACAGTACAATCGAAACAAGGGCATCTCGGTGTTTCGGCGTCGTAACCTCGAGGTAGATCCGCATTTTTAGAGCTACCGGTCCCGGGGCCTTTCCCTTCTTTGGCTCCTTGCGATCATGGAGGAGGTATAGTTTCCGTGAGTCACCAATCTCAGTTAAGACTGATTTCTCCATAGCCTATCGCACCACACTTTTCCTGTAATCGTCTATCGTCTCAGGATCCGAAACATCTAAAGGAATTGGTTCCAAGCCAAATTTCAGCCGTGACCCAGCAATATTGACATCTTTAAACCATGACGACTTTCCCATTACTGCCAGGGAGCGGCTGTTTTCAAGAGCGGCTCTAGCATATTTGTCCCCGTCCTTACTCAGGAGGTACTTGAGGTAGCCAAGGAGAATCAGAAACCGGCGTGGGCGAAGTGGTATAACATCTGTTTCGGAGTGGAGGGGAGTAATCATTGACCTTCTTCCTAGGCGAAGGACACGATGCCAAAACCTTTTCTGGACGTCGATCAAAGGTTCAACGTAGGTATCCATGGCATCAGGCATTATCTCGCATGCATGAGTCAGGTAACAGTCCACGCGTGCATTATAGAGCAATTTAACCTGTGTTGGAGTCTGTCTCCCGGTCTTATCTTGGAGGCCCATGATACAATGACCACTGTACCGAGCGGCCTCAGAGCCCTCGTCTTATAGTGCTCATCAAACGGGGCACTGTTTTGCGACTGGAATGTCACCCCGACATATCTCTCTGAGGTTGATAAATGAATTGGAGCCTCACCAACCGTGAATTCAGGGACCACAGAAGACGGTGAGAGTCCATACACCATGATGACAGTTTTAAGCCTGTTGACGACTATGAAGTGACTCAAGCACCACACTGACAGAGCGTCAAGCTTACGTTGCAACCCTCGGGCAGAGAGAGAAAGGAGGAGAGTGTCATCCGCTTGGGCCAGCATGTCCATGGCTACGCCGCCAAGGACCACATCATCTTTATCTGGCGGCATCTTCAGACTCGACATATACGGCTTCCATAAGGTCGGGGATGCTGAGTCCCCCGTCAGGAGACCTATGAGGGATTTAAATTCCTCAGACGTCACATTTTCATGCCGTACGTGGTATTCCATTCTCCGGTATATGAACCTCAGCCAATCAAACATAGGACCTCCCATTCCAAACTCAACCTAGCGGAGCTATAATGTATCCTGGTTGGTTGACGGGAAAGCATTCGTAGCATCCACCAAAGCTACAAATAGAGGTCTACGGTGCGCTGATCTGCGCTTAGAGTGTCATTATTCCTCTATTCTTGTCACCACCACAAACCAACTCCATATAACATTTTCCTTCCCTGCATCTATCTCGAACTTAGAGATGTTCCCGACTAAGATATGTTCGCCCGCGCAGAATTCATAGTGAACATTGAACCTCTTCTTTCTTCAAGTTTGACAGCCATGTATTTATATCGTCGCCAGCAAGCGGAGGGTAGAGGGGCATTCTATGAGCTGTAGGCTCCCTCCTCCTTCCTTGTCGACTCTTGTTGAACCTCGTCCCCAGATGACTGCCGCTGTAGATACAACTGTGCTTCGCCCATATACTGTCTAATTCCCAGTGACTCGCGTGACCCGCACCATACTTCTACAGCCATCACATCAGTCAGTTATGATAATAAGAATCGGCTGCATGTTGGGCACACATACTGATCTCGACGACAACGTAGAAGATTCAGTCACAGTGACAGTGAAATGGCCGAACATGACGCGTAGGCGAATTGCCATGGTTTAGACTTAATAGTCTTTGCTCGCTAGTAAATATAGCCAGATTTTATTTTGTGGTTGAAGACGAACGAGAGGTAAATCAAATACTATTGATGTTCTGCCGACAGTTATCAAAGTCAAAGTGAAGGCCTCAAGCTCGTATCCAGAAGTAACTTTGTTTTTCAGTCCTGGACTCGCGTAAGCGAGCAAATGCATTGACGTATGCCAGACGTGTGGGCTTTCGGATAGTATATACATCTCGACACATTAACAGGGTGGGAGCCTGGGAGTTCGTTACTAAGATGAGAGATCACGGGATCAATCACACAGTGAATCCCACGAGGCAACTTTGGACGAATTTCGATAGTTACCACCAGACCCAACCGATCCAAAGATTCCTGACAACATTTCCGTCTACTGCCTGTACAGTGAATTGGCTAATAATTCTGTAAAGATTTCTTTTCATTTTCGCCATGGTGAGCCATGATCCGTTTTACTAGGCTCTCAACTCCCTCGCATTGAACGATTCTTCTAGGCTTGCCCAGTATGCAACGCGAACCAAAACTTGGACTATTATTCGGGCGCTGCTCAGACGTTTGGCTACTTCCTCCCATCTTCCCTGGAACCATTCATTCTAGCCAACGCTCCACCATCGCACGATGACTGTCCATTGATCAGAGATTCCCTTTCATCCTTATCCGCCAAGTCTGCCCATCTTCGTGATATCATCGCTGAGCAAGATGAAGCTATAGCCATGTTGTCGCTTATTCTTGATTACTATGAGGATGCCCGTGAGGAAATGCTCTGCGAGCAGTCCCGTGTTCAAGACCTTGTTGAGCGCCACCGAAGGGCTCTATCATCTCCCATACGAAGACTACCCATTGATATCATGCGGGAGATCTTCCTTCTAGCGTCTTCAAATGCAGCGGACGTTACAGACTTTGCTTGGATTGCTACTCATACGTGCACGGAGTGGAGAGACATCGCCACGCAGACGCCCATACTCTGGTCGAAGATACATGTCGCTACCGATATCCGAACCTACATACGACCAAACAATTTCATCGTAATGCCTGAACTCGAATGGTTGCGCTCCACTTCCAAAGGGGCATCCAATGCGGAGTGCGTAGGTCGCGCGCTTGATCTATCTCGAGATGTCCCACTGGTTACTTCCTTCATTAAACCTGCTAAGTGGGGGACGAAGGACCTGTCGGATCAAGACGTAGAGATGCTTGATATGCTTCTGGATCATGCACCTCGATGGAAGGTCGCATGTCTCGATGCCTCTCATGGTGGCGCTTTATTTTGCGACAAGCTACAGCGCCTGAGAGGGCGTGTGCCGATGTTAGAAAGTGTTTCCATCAACTCCCGTTTTGCTGCTGATGGATCAACGTACCCCTACGATATTCTTAATGTAGCCCCACGGCTATGCACAGTTGTCATCCGCGATTCTCCGGGACAGTTAGTATTCCCATGGCAGCAGATCAAGAGGCTCATTCTGAATGGTCTCTATCATGACATGTCATACTTGCTCCGCGTTCTTCATTCTGTGAAGAACGTTGAACATCTAACGATCTGCCATTGTGGTGGTACCGCGGACGTCAGCACTAGCGTTATTCTCCCTGCCATTCACACCCTCGACCTCCTTTCCGATTTGGGCTCGCTGTATTTACCTTCTGGAATGATCCTTCCGGCACTGGAAAAACTGCACGTAGAAGCTGGGAAGGTAGGGCCGTGGCGGAACACCAATACCAATACCATCACACCAGACTTCATGACTAAGGTGGGCGAGCTACTGAAGAGTTCCGGGTGTGTCTTAACGCATGCGACGTTCTTGCCGATCGTGGACTTTGGGCCCGCCTTTGAAGATGTCATTTCTCAGTGCCCCACCCTGACGTACCTCGATGTAGGGTTTACTTCTCCGAGAGAAAACATCGAGGAGGTGTTTTCGTTCATAAATCGGCCAAACATGCTTCCTGCACTTTGGACGTTGAAAATCGCTTTCAGCAACTGTAACCTTGCCGAAGATGGCCCATGTATTGGAGAGCGGTTCGCCCAGACGGCTTTTTCACGGAAACATAGTAGCTTGAGGATCTTCGAGGGGTCGGTGCATATTAAGGCAGATAAAAAACCCCCATACACACCTATTCTCAGCGCTACGGACAAAGCATCTCTAGAAGAGTTGAAAGCAGAGGGTATGTCAATTACGGTCAGGTAGGCAGCGATATCTCTGTAATTGTCCGAGTTTTGAATTTGTCTTTCCTCCAGCATGAACACAAAGAGAATTAGATAGAAGCAGTCTTTGGAATTTGTATAGATGCACGGCTGGCTGGTATTTATAAAGGGATATTGACACACAAAAGTGCGACATAAAATTCTTGATTCTGGACTGCCCCCAACGCATATGCAGGCTATAGTACATGCAAACTATATAGAACTAGGAATAGTCTAGTTTATAACTGCACCGAGCCTGCACGCAGTTACCATTGCAGCTGAATACGAGGATTTCCGATCCCGTGGATCACAAACCAAGAAGCTCTCATATAATAGTCTCCTTCCTCTGAAAGAGCAACTATAGCTCCATCGAAAGTGGCAAATATGACTGAGAAGGACGACACTCCCTCGTTACCTGCCTGCCCAACAACTAGGAGAAGGCATTCCCCGATTCTCCTGTCCCACATCTGCAGCTTCGGGAACGTCAGACCCGACGCGAAGTGTTGAATGAAAATCGCCGTCTGTGTGGGCTTGGTACTAGGTTTGTATCTTCACCGGAATCCGCGTTGAATTCTGCTCCGAGTAGTGAATGGGAGAAAGCGGGAAGGCATCTTGTATTTGAGTGAGGTTACCAGTCAACAGGGCGAGAGAAGTATACACGACTTGTTCATTAGATGCCGTGATCACGTTGATTCTTCGAGTTTGAAAGAATAGGAAAGAGTAGGCCGAATGAGGATCCTAAGTGTTAGTGGTTTCGCATCGAGAAGAAAAGGGTTTTCCGAGTGGCCTGTGTAATGGATCTGAATCGATGGGCGCGCGACTCTTGAACCAGGACGTGACTGGTTTATGGAGAAAGGAAGCGAGACTCGAGTCTCTGAGATAGATGCAGAAAAGGGAAACATGCATCGAGGAACGAAAATAGAGGTTGCGACGAAGGGATTCTGACTAGACAGCGACCTGCACTGTGCCCGATTTCAAATGTGGAAGGTGCATCAGGACTCGTGGCTTGTACGTCGGTCGCAATGAATGGCACTAGAGATGAAGCGTGAGGAAAGAATATGCGGTGGATGAACGAGGGGTGGGATGTCAAGTCTCGCAGACTCTTGACATATTCCGGCAGATATGACGCCGGTTATGGTTGTCGTTGAGGCGGCATGAATTGAGGCTGGTTACTGGTACAACGAGGAAGGTACTTGATTGTTATCAAGGAGCACACCATTAAGGGGGGCGTTTGTCCTCCCGAGTGTATTATTTGGGAACAACTTATGTATGTCTTCTTTCTGGGATGGAGACGCGCTCTGGATCCGGGGACGAGGCTCGTTGACGAGGCCATGGATGAAGCTGTCCAACTGTCAGAGCCTAACGAAGGTGGAAGATAATCATTGCGTACCCTTTGATATATTTCGGATCCTGCGCAGATCCCCGGACTCGGAGCATGGGTGCAATAACTCGAGTACTTAGTAAGCCGATAGTTAGCGCTTGTTAGAAATAACTGCAGAAAATGACTTGGTACCTAACGTGAGAATCAGATAAGCAAAACTCTGGGTGCGCGGCTACTGGTTAGGACGCTGAAGCTGAAGTTGTTGGCAGTAAGCCGCGTTAATTTTCAAGGCTCACGGAAACTTCCCGGACGTTTACGATCCCGGTAAATGCCGAAGTATTTCTCCTTACACCATGACATTGGTGGATATCTGCGCGATGAATTCTCGTTAGCAAACACGCTGGTATGCAACATTCAAGACTGACTTTGTTCGATTATGTATGACACTAACGCTTGTTGGACAGGTACCTCGCTATCTCATGATGTCCAGGATTCTCGAAAGAGCAATCGCTAGGAACCGAATAGGATGGCACGATGCTCCGACGTCCAGTTTTTTTCTTCTGCTGAGGAGCTGGAGCAGGAGTAGAAGACGGCAGCAGGACGACATACAGGACCGCCCCTTAATGAACGACGATCCATAGGAGGAGTTCGAGAAGAGAGCAAGACGCGTCATAGTCTCGTTGGTAACGATCGGGACCCTGACAGCTCGCTTTGTTCCTGTCCATCCCATAATTACACTCAAACCCTCAAGGCCTCATATACATATACCATGCCTTCGACGCTCCTCATTCTGTATGGACGCCCTCTGCTTCGAGCTATACGACCTCATCATCGACCACCTCGCAGACGACGCCCCGGCACTGACAGCGTGCTCTCTGGTCTCGCACGCGTTCCTACATCGATGCCAGCACCATCTCTTCCGGCATGTGACGTTCTCCCTTGGCGATAATCGATGTGCGCGCTTTTTTGCGGACAAAGCTCCGCTCGTTGAGGAGCTGACGATCTATGAGCGAAGGCTGCCGGGTGACAAGGGTATGCGCACGGACGCGTGGACGGAACAGTTGCTGAGGGTGCTACCTCTGCTCGTTTCGCTGCAGAGGGCCAGGTTCTCTGGGCAGATGTACTTGGATACGAGGCATAGAGTGCGGACTGGCGTGCAAGGGGTGTTGCCTCAGCTCGCGAGCCTTACACTCGATGGCGTGGTCTTCAGCAGTCTCGCTGAATTGGGGACGTTCTTTGGATGTGTGCCGCGTTTGAAGAAATTGGCGGTCAACGTCGTCACTGTTGGCAGAGGCGATGACGACGATGACGATCATGAAGGTGGACTTTGCAAAGAGCTGGAGACGCTCAAGGTCTGGATCGGACAACTACGTGCGAGGTGGATGCGCTTCCTCTTGGGGAAAGACGGTGTCATCTTGCTGGAGAGTCTGAGAGAGTTGGTATTCCCAGTGACCTCGGAGGTGGATAGCTGGATGCCAGGCGTGCATGAACTCTTCGTGCGAGCTCCGAGGTTGGAGACGGCGATGCTATTGGATTGGAGAGGGTCTCATCAGAACCTTGATCGTAAGTCGCGTCATCATCTCTTTTTACTGGTCTAATCTCTCTCAAGATATCACCCCCGTCCCCGATATCAGCAACCTTCGTTTCCTCACCGTCTTCGTCCCTCTCGCATGTACGGACCGATGCGAAGTCCGACGCGCTTTCGTACCCAAGAATACCAAGGTGAATACGGCGGATACGGCTATATGTGCACTGGACTGGACAAGGCGGATGCTGCATACGGGTATGCGGTTAGAGGAAGTGGTGCTTATCGTGAACGCAAGCTTTGTAGTGGATGACGAGGGTGTGAAGGAGGCGTGGGCACGTCTGTTGAGGCCGAACGTCGTTGTGCGCGTGGAAGGTGATTGTTGGGAGGTGACTCGGGCGAAGGTAGGGTGTGAGAGAGTAGAGCCCGCGGAAAGGAGAGAGGCGTTCTATGAGCTGTAGGCTTACTGCTCCATCACTGTCGACTCTCGCTTAACGTCATCTCCAGATGACAGCATACCGTGTTTTCCTTCACTGTCGAGAGACCCATCCCATTCGGCTCAAAATACAGGGCACCCGAGTATCATCATCGTCGAGGACTCGCCTTGCTGCGATTGGTACAGGACCCTCGTCGTCCTCTATCAGTGTGTCCAAGGGGCCGTGGATAAATCAGGGAGGGATCATCAAACTTCAAAGATACTAAACGTCGCCTAGCTTCGACCATGCATTTTATGCCTACTCCTTCATATTTTCTCCCTCCAATATCAATATTTGACTCGACCGAGTAACACAAAGTCTTCAAGCCGAGTCATAGCATGATTTCCATGTACAAGTCTACATTTCGTCACAATGAAGCCCTCGGTTTCCCGCCTAATCGGGGCTGCGATTTCACAGAAAAGTCTGGTAAGCAGCAACCAGGTCATGTTCACATCGAAAATTCAGTACTCAGCGGGATCTCCAAGCTCGAGTTTAACAGCCTGTGCCGTCGTATTGTTGTACCTTTAGTCTGGCTGTACGAAGTAAGTTCACATACGTCACATACACTAATCCATTCAAACCCACTTTCCTTTCGCAGGATCGTCCACCTCGTCACGTAATATGCTGGCAATTTTTTCCCGTTAAAACATGCCGGCAATTGAACTCCCGCCTGGTTCACTATCCACTTCCCTTGCTACGTCTAACAAGCTAGCATTTACAGATACATATAAAGCAAAGATTTTAGGATACATAGATGAAGAATGATTGCATACAGGAATTAGTGTATTATCCAAACGTTACAGAAAATGAATCTCAGATCCTTCGCCAACTTCAGATCTCCAAGGCTCTCGGCCTCTTCCTGGACATTTGGCTCCACGATAATCATCATGTGCTCCATTACTGGACCAACATACACCCCATCAACAGTTCCCAGCTCCAATCGGTCCCGTATAAAGGACATGACACCAACACTCTCATCCTCAGTATACACCTTTACAATCAAAGCTTCGAGTCTGGACAGATTGACTTTCCCTCCTCCAAATTCATTCCCATAATTCATAAATTTCAAGAAATCACCGCAGCAATACTCCAACACGAGCTGATAGAGATTCCCGCATGTGAGTCGGCGGAGGAACTGAAGTACCAGAGGTAAAGATTCTTCCGCGGCCCCAATCAGCTTTTGTTCCGGAAAGTCTTCCGGGGGAAGCTCGATCCTGGAGAGCATGACGTCCAACAACTCCTCAACTCGGACGTACTTCAACACGTCAACCAAGACGGCGCTGCTGTCTGCATGGTCGTTATGGCCTCTGATGGTTATCTTGCGGAGGACGGGGAAATCGAAGGCTTGGAGAATCTGCTGTGCTTCGCGAGGATCGATGTATACCAACTTCATTTGCTTGACATGGGGAAGCGTCAAGCGAGACTCCGTGAGAGGTGGGTCCCCAAGCTCCTCATAAAGGGCGACCGCATAAGAAAGTTCCAGATACTCCAAGGTGTCCTTGCTATTTGAAAGGATTCCTCGCAAGATTTCCATCGACGGTCGTTCCTCCGACGGCTGGTTCTGAAGAGAGAGAACCCGCAAGTTCGACGCGCAGAATCTTCCCCAATCCATAGGAATACCCGAACAACAGACATCCTTGAGAGCAGGATACAGCAAGCCACCACAGATCCGCAGATCCTGAGAAGTCATTGGTAGGGCATCATCGTCCTGCGCATATTCGAGTACCTGAACCGGTTGGGTAGCTTCTTCGTAGACCTCCCTGCGCACCCTAACTTCGGAACGCAGAGCCCTGAGGTAGCAGGTTTCCAGACGTGGCATTGGGATCCCACGTAGCTTGGTGCAGAGGTGATAAATTTCGGGCCAATCTAATGTCGTAACTCGAAGTGACCGGATACGATGAGCTTGATAAGCGAGGAGGTGAGAGAGTACGAAAAAGTGATCTTCCGTCAGGGGATATCGTTCCGTTTCGTCATCATCCTCATCGGGGTCTGTGCCCAATATGGAAATCGAAGTCTTCATCCGCAGAGCGTTGAAGGATGAGAACCTCTCTAGGGAAGACTGAGGCAATGGGATAGGGAAGCGTGGGAGGTATGGGAAGTAGTTCGACAGCGGTAGTGGTGGTGAGCGTGAGATTAGTCCAGAGACGCGGTTCGCCGATGGCTAGAGATCGCCAGGATTGACAGATTGTCGATACTAGAAAGGAGAATGATGTATTGCTGCTGCTGTTGGAACCCAAGGTGAAGATCTCGAGGAGAATTTCGACTGGGAGTATGTTGATGGGGGCCTCAGGGCGTGGTTGATCAGAGCTGTGGAAGTGAATGAGCCAGAAAATAAATGTAGAGCCCTTTTGCAGCGTACCTAGCGGTTTTGCTATCAGACGACATTACTAATAGATATGGGATGAATAGCGTCGTAAGCTCAATATCAACCTCCTTATATACACGCACAAAGATCGGTGGCACTGGCAAAAATTCAAGACAATGTCAATGACAACAGGTGACGTTCAATATTTTCTTGTCTTTTTCGAGACTTGGAACAAATGCTTAAGATATGTCATTAAATTTGTCTAGTGCAGACAAAGGAAGTGTAGATTACGCGTGCTCGGTAAGGAATGTGGTTTCATTGTGAGGAGCTATTCACGTCTTCACTCCTCGCCAGCTCTGGGAACGGACGCGAGCTACTCTCCTTCTGTGAGAGGGAGAGTATCGGTAGTGTTGTAATCGCTCACTCGTGAGAGGCCATCGCAGACAGAGTGGAAGCAGGACCCTAGACTTGGACGCTGCGTTAGACTAGAATTGTGACCCGCACATCCAAACATAAACGGAACTCCCTTTGACATTGAGACAGATCCGAGTCTGACTAACGGCTGGAAGAGAATTTGCGAATGTCAGATTGCGATACCATATAGAGGACAAATTCTGCGATGTACCTGTTCATTCTGAATCGACTGCGTATGTTCAATTTTTTAGAAGGGACCGGAGTTTAAAGAGAGAACGTTTCACGTTGGGAGTAACGGTTCAATAATTATTGTAATCATAACAAGGGTATTCCAATGAAGTATCGTTCTCTACGCTAATCACCACAGAGATACCTTTGCCTCATGAGTCATTCGTGGCACGCTTCATGCTTCGTGGAGTCTGGACCAATACACCCAGCGACTATGCAATGGCATGATGCCTTGGTTGATATTTCTAACGCGTGCCATTGGATGCCGTATTACGTGGAGAAGGTTCAAGCCGTCCCGCTGTGTCGTAATGTATCAGCTCTTGAAGACTCGCACTTGAAAGTTGCTCGAAAGGAAGATCGACGCGACGCGTGACGTAATGCACATGTGACTGTCTGACAGACGAAATTTCAAATCGCTCGCCTTTCTCTCCCGCCCATCACTAGACCATCGCAGGGACGCCACATGAGAAGAACCGGTGTCTGTAAGATCGCTAGGACGGTAATGTAATGCACTGGTACCTATTTGATGACCCTATTACAGGAAAAAGTCCTTTATCGCATTCAAGTTGCTTTACCGCGATTGGAGAAGGTGTTTTAACGTTATTGAACCTTGATTTCTGTTGGGTGATCCCCATTCACACTCTATCTCTAGTGGCTATGTTATATTGGTGGCGACTTCGACGTCGACAATGAACGTGCCGTAGTTAACAGCATCATGTTGCTGTGACTCGGAGTCTTAGTTGATTACATTGCGGTACGTAGGTCCCGCTCTTTGATTGATTCAATCTGTCTCTGATCCAGAATCTAGCGCGCTTTTCTTAAGGTTAAGCCTGATATATCGATGATACGAATCTGTTCTGCCCTCAAACGTCGCAGCTTATGTCCGGTTGATGTGGGAAGTCCTTTTTAGTCCCGTCAGGATGATCCCATTTCCCGTTGCTGAGTTGATCGCTCCGGATTCTTTTGCCTATCTTCTCCACTTCTCCGGTCCATTACTGCTAGTGATATAGTACCTGTTTGCTCTCGTGCCTAGATAGGCAAAGGCTCAGAAGGATACAAGTGAGTGGGTCTGAGCGCAAGAGGCTACAAAATGAACGTTGTTCTTCACAGGCGGGTGATTCAGCCTTCCTTGGGTCTAATGGAGCACCAAAGACCCTTGCTTGGCGGGAGATGCCATGATGACCGTTTTACACGGAGCTGTGTGAAGAGCTGCGAATCGCCATTTGATCAAGGTACGAACGTGGGCTCAATTCCAGATACTGCACTGTACTTAATTTTCTATCTCTATGACATGTCATGCTGAACAATACTCTTCATTCATCTGTCCGTTTCCTTATACTCGACCCCTCAAGCGTCTCGAGAAGACATCGATAGATGGTCGATATCCATCATCATTGAATCCCTTTTCAGGCTGTCCATGTGGACCGGCGGCTGCAAAATAACACGTGTATTAACGGAAAAACCGAAGGTGCCCGTCTCCTCAATTGCCTTCCTCTTTCTACAACAATATTTGACTGTGGTTCAAGGCTCTATTCAATCCTGTAGCCTTACTCTCATTGAGCACGACTCCAAAGCACGATCTTATCAGTCCCATCATATTCCCGTGAATGTTCCCAGCATTGCGCTTGATCATCGAAACATCAGGCTTCCGCTTTCATTGGTTCCGAAAGTGCCCCGCGCTATTTTGCACCGCTCGTTGATCTCTTCAATTATGATACTGTTCGGGCGCTTAATGAAATTCATAAATACGGTCGCCGCTCTGATGAGGACCTCCCATAATTCCGTTCACTCTATTTAATCATGACAACTCCGAAATCCCTGATACGTAAACTCCTCGTTATGAACGCGTATCCGCATCGTCATCCGCTCCAGAAACAGTCGTTAATCCAGAAGAAACTGGAACAGTCTGTCCCCAAAGATACGCAGAATGTGATTACTCCAAAGCACGAATCTCGTACTTTGGTGCTCTGCTTGGATGGAACCGGAGACCAATTCGACGCCGATAATTCAAATATTGTACAACTCTGTTCGCTGCTGAAGAAGGATGACCCTTCACAGCAGATGGTTTATTACCAGGTACACCTTGATTAACAGTGACCTTAAGCTCAACTAATGTGTTTTTCAGTCAGGAGTTGGCACCTACGAGCCACCTCAGATTCCCGGTCTGCTCACGTCGAAAATATACAAAGTAACTACGCTCATGGTTCTTGTTTGGAGGATTGATCCTAACATCGTAAGTAGACTCTTGATCTTTTGATCGCTTGCAGCCTTGATGCCCATGTCATGGGTGCGCCCGATCTGTTGTATTTATCCTGACCTTATCTTCATGTGTTCAAGCAGATGGTTATCAATTCTTGATGCAAAATTGTAGGTCCTTGTCCATCTCGTGTCTCAAGTTGTTACTGAGGGCATTTGTAGATCGTGCTGGTGATCGCATATGCATCTTCGGCTTCTCACGCGGCGCATACACCGCTCGGAGGTAAGGAACATTGATCATTGTCTCGTGTTGCAGATCAATCATCCAACGTTACCGTCAGCCTCGCCGGGATGATTCACAGAGTAGGATTACTCCCACCGGATAATCGGCAGCAAGTTCCCTTTGCGTACAAGATGTATACTCGGATGGATGAGATTGGGTGGTGCCAGTCGACGGCTTTCAAAGAAGCATTCTGTATAGATGTCCCAATTGAATTCGTAGGAGTATGGTACGTACTGGCTTTCATGCGCCTTTCCCTGATTGCTCGGAGATGCTTATGAATAACAGGGACACAGTTGATTCAGTGGGGCTCGTCCCGAAACGATTGCCGTTTACCGCCTCCAATACGATCATTCGGACGTTCCGACATGCACTCTCGTTAGATGAACATCGAGCAAAATTCAAAGCGAATCTGTGGAATGTGCCGACTACGAAAGACCTCAAATTGAGCACACTGAAGTCATCGCCGTTGAGCTCGCGGAAGAATACAGTGGACTCCAGTTTGCACGAACTGCGGCATATTCACGGGTTGGAGTCAGGAATCAAATGGTATCCGAACAATGAGAAGCTCTTGGAGAAGATGGAAGAGCTTCATTCGTCGCCTTCTGCGCAACCCACCGACGTTGAAGAAGTGTGGTTTGCTGTGAGATTTCCGTTTGTTATGTGTCTAATTTTTATTGATTGGTCTCTCTTAAGGGATGCCACTGTGGTATGTCCTCTCACCATGCAATACTGTCCATTAACCGCTTAAGTACAACAGATGTTGGTGGGGGGTCCGTAAAAAAACTCGACGCGCTACTCTTTATCATGAATTCCATTACGTTGGATGATTCGAGAGTGCTTCAAAGCGGAAACAGGAATCATGTTTGATTCAGGGCGCCTAAGACAAATAGGTATCAATCCTGCAACACTGTATCCTTCAGTTATGCCACGGCCCCCGGCGCTTTCAGTGGGGTCTGCTCCCATCCCAACGGGACAAACAATAATGCCACTGTTAAAGAGGATAATATCCAAGTTTTGGCGCCATCCTCTTCCAGCATCCGATGAAGGTCAAACATTTGGCCAAGAGGCTTCAATCGAAGACCCGCCGGTTGGGACAGAGGAAGAAGAGGAGCTTCATGACGCACTTTCTCTCATATACGATCAACTCAAAATTTCAAAGTCATGGTGGATTCTGGAGCTGATTCCGTTAGAATTCAGACAGCAGCTCCGGAACGGCGAATGGGTGTCCTGGTTTGGGTACGTGCAGGAATATCATCGTTCAGGAATGTAACTGAATAATGAATTTATAGTCTAAACCTCGGCCGACCTCGAGAGATTCTCAATTCATCCAGCAATGTCAAGGTCCACCGTACCGTGCGGATGCGGATGGAGGCTTGTCGCGAGCATAATCGTCGAAAGTATAAGCCGAGGGCTGATTTTAAAAATCCAATATGGATAGATGACGATGTATCTTCTCAAGATGACCAGCAGAACTGAAGCCAAGTACTCATTCTGTCCCAATCCTTCGTCCATAGAAGCGCAACAAGACCCTAAGTGACGTGCTGGCCAAGCACGACACATTGACGACTTGTTGGTGCTTTTGGACTCAATAGTCCTTGGCCCCCAGTGATATAGCTAGCTTTTTTCAAGTGTCGTTGAAGACGAACCGGAGGCAAATCGATAAATAGGGCCTCTTGATGCGCCTATGATCGTTGAGGCGGCGCCCCTCTGGTATCATGCCCGTGTACCTGAGAAACTTTTTTTTTTACATTTTAGTTTTGAACTTGGGCTCGCGACCGTGTAGGGTTTCGGATAGCATATACAACTTGACAGTGTCAACACCTTCAGAAGGCCACCTGATAATCCCATATATAGATACATATTAGACCCGGAGTACCTCCCCTTGCTCCGGGTCTAGTTAGACCTGTGCCTGGCGGTTTCCGTACACTTCTAGATACATTCAACAAAGGCTTTCTGACTTGGAGAACAAAGTACTACTGTAGCTCACCGGTTATCCTAGCTCTCGGCAATGTGTGCCGGATACTCGGGATCAAGGCATCTGATCAAGAACCCTTGGGCCCATCATTTCCCGACCGCATGCTCAACCGGCCGATCAACGTCCCGTAAGCATTCTCATATTCCTCGACCTTGAAAACCCCAAAACGACTCTGGGTTTCATTTATATGGGCTCAGGATCGATAGCAATAAGGATAGTACTGTTGATGAGGCACACATTGAATACTCGCTTGCTATCGATCCTGAGCCCATATAAATGAAACCCAGAGTCGTTTTGGGGTTTTCAAGGTCGAGGAATATGAGAATGCTTACGGGACGTTGATCGGCCGGTTGAGCATGCGGTCGGGAAATGATGGGCCCAAGGGTTCTTGATCAGATGCCTTGATCCCGAGTATCCGGCACACATTGCCGAGAGCTAGGATAACCGGTGAGCTACAGTAGTACTTTGTTCTCCAAGTCAGAAAGCCTTTGTTGAATGTATCTAGAAGTGTACGGAAACCGCCAGGCACAGGTCTAACTAGACCCGGAGCAAGGGGAGGTACTCCGGGTCTAATATATATCTATATATGGGATTATCAGGTGCAGAAGGCAAGTTCTTTATTGCCGCTGTTCCGGAAAAGAGAATACGGATCACGGGATCACGGTGATCCCCGGGAGCCGTTTTGACAGTTGCCACCAGACCCCCCCGTTGAATCCAAAGATTCTGGACGAAGTTTGCCTCTACACGCTGTACAGTCAAACATTCTTATCTATTTGAAAAAATCTTCTCATTTTTGGTCATGGTCAGTCCGTTGTTCTTTTACTGGGTATCCTCTCTCTTATTGAAGGAGAATTCTAGACTTGCGCACTATGCAATGCAAACAAAAATTTGGATTATTACTCCAGCGCGCGCAAGACGTATGGCTACTCCATGGAATCATCCCTGGAATCATTCGTTCTATCCAATGCTACACCATCGCACGACGACTGTTCTTTGACCAAAGATTCCCTTTCATCCTTATCTGCCAAGTCTGTGCATCTTCGCGACATTATCGCTGAGCAAGACGAAGTTATAGCCAAGTTGTCTCGAATTCTAGATAAATACGAGGATTCCCGTGAGGAAATGCTCTCCGAGCAGGCCCGTGTTCACGACCTTCTTGAGCGCCACCGACGTGCTCTATCATCTCCCATTCGAAAATTGCCCATCGATATCATGAGGGTCATCTTTCTTTTGGCGTCCTCAAATGTCGCCGATCTCACAGACTTTGCTTGGACTGCAACTCATACCTGCACGGAGTGGAGGGCAATCGCTACAGAGACACCCACGCTCTGGTCCAAGATACACGTCGCCACAGACACCCGAACACACGTACGACCATGCGAATCCATAGAAATGCCTGAACTCGAATGGTTGCCCTCTATATCCCCTGACGCATCTAACGAGGAGTGCGTAAGTCGCGCGCTTGAATTATCTCGGGATGTGCCACTGGTTATTTCCTTCATTCAGCCTGCTAGCTGGGGCCCAAGGGACCTCTCGGAGGAGGACGTCGAGATGCTTGATATGCTTCTGGATCATGCACCTCGATGGAAAGTAGCATATCTTGATGCCCATTGCGGTGGAGACTTCTTTTGCAACAAGCTCCAGCGCCTGAGAGGGCGTGTGCCGATGTTAGAAAGCATTTCCATCGATGCATGCTTTCCTCATGATCCCATCGATCCTCTTAATGTAGCCCCACGGCTACGCACAGTTGCCATTCGTGACTCTCTAGGACAGTTAGTATTCCCATGGCAGCAGATCCAGAGGCTCATTCTGAATGGTTTCCATCATATGTCATACTTCCTTCACGTTCTACGTTCTGCGAAGAACGTTGAACATCTGACGATCTGCCCCAAAGGTCGTCCCATACTGGGCCATTGCAGTGATACCACGGACGGCTGCAGTAGTATTATTCTCCCTACTGTTCATACACTTGACGTCCTTTCCGACATGGGCCCGCCGTTTTTGCCTTCTGGAATTATCCTTCCGGCGCTGGAAAATCTGCATGTGGGCCGGAGGGAAGTCGATTACCAGCGTTGCATAGTCTCACGAAGGTTCATGGATACGGTGGGTGGGCTACTGAGGAGTTCTGGGTGTGTCTTGACGCATGCAAGCTTCTTGCCAATCGTGGAATTTGGGCCCGCCTTTGAAGATGTCATATCGCAGTGCCCCACTCTGACATACCTCGACGTAGGCTTTACTCCTCCGAGAGAGAACATCGACCAGGTCTTTTTGTTCTTAAATCAACGAAATATGCTGCCTGCACTTCGGATGTTGAAAATTGCTTTTAGCAACTGTAACCTGGCGGAAGATGGCATATGTATCGGAGAGCGGTTTGTCGAGACGGCTATGTCACGGAAACATCGTGGCTTGAGGGTCTTCGAGGGGTCGGTGCATATTAAAGCAGATGAAGAACTCCCATACGCAACCATCCTCAGCGCTACCGATAAAAGATCTTTGGAAGGGTTGAAAGCTGAGGGCATGTCAATTACGGTCAGGTAAGCAACGTCTATGTTTGATATCATCCGAGTTTTCAATCCGTCTTTTTTCCAGGATGACAGCAAAGAGAACTACATGGGAGCAGTCTCTGGAATTCGCGTAGTTGCACGGCTGACTGATTTTAACAAGAGGGATACTGCTGACTCCGTCGTTACGCTGGTACGACAAAAAGTTCTTGTGTTATGAATTGACTAGCGAGTACGCGAATGTACTTGATCATGCGATTGAGTCAGTGCTCAGTCAGCATTGTCGACAACGATGGATTGAAGTAGATTGAAGAATATTCTGGAAGTATTTATTGTAAGTAGGATATATAAGTAACACTCTCGAAGCAAAATAGATAATAGTTCTTACCTTTTACCCCCCGCCAAGTTGTCCTTTCGCCAACATCTTGCTTGTGGACTAGTCCCAACATATTTTCCTTTAATAAATACAAACTATATTGAATCATTACGAGGTCAGGTTATAACTGTATCGTCCACAATAGGGCCAAGCCAGCGGTAATCTATCGAACGTTTGCACCAGTCTAAGTGGACTCCGACTGAGTTCGGTATCATCACGACTCGCCCAGCTTGCAGGCTCACGGCAATCGCTCATGGTAAATCCAGTCGCACAATACTTGGGTACGGAAAAGCAAGGAAAGACCAATCGTAATCCCTTTCCGCGTAGACATTGGCGGGTTCCGCAATCATCGACGATAGGTTGGGCCGTCTCAATGGATAGATGCTGGTCCTAGAACGGCCGTTCAGACTTATAGGAGTCCATGATTCTGTTGGCAGAGCAAGCCGACACCAGTCGACGCGCGAACCTTCAACCGGTCAATGGACCTTACCCGCGCCAGGCAAAGTCGCGTCTATACTCAACGTTTATATCCCATTCTATTAGCTACAAATTAGGACAACTCTTAGAACTCACTAGAAGACTCATGGATGTATAAAAGCGTCGCATTTGTACTGCTACATACATAGATTATTCCATTACTCTTCTTCTCATTATATTGCTGCTAACACATTCTCCTTCTGATACACGACGATGTCCATCAGCTACTACGCCAAGCCACTATCGCAAGCTGAATAGGAGGATTTTGGTTGTCCGTGGGTTGCAAATCAAGCACTTCTCATATCATAGTCTCCTTCTGATTAGTACGAAGCGAAACCCACCAATTCATCCAAGTGAAAGACCTCTCCAAAAGAATTCTGCGTTCTTTGACTTTCAAGGCTCTTCTTGGACGACTGGCATGTCTTTCATAGTATCCCCAAAAACTTCTACGACGACCAACTGGCAAACGTATTGAAAAGGTCTCGCTGAACTTACATTCTGTCCAGCACAAAAAGGACGTAAGGTCACGTCTATAATTTCAGAAAATGATCTAGGCAAATGTCGGTCAATTATAGGTCCATCAAACGTGCGACGGATGTACAGCTTAACGCCCTCGTTACCCCACCTGCTCGAAGACTAGGAGCAGGCACTGCCAGATTCTCCTTCGAGAATGCCGGATGCGAGGTGTTGAATGAAAATCGCCATCTCTTCTGACTATTGCGGATTCCGTACTAGGTATTCACCTTTCTCCGTGTCACCAACACAGGCAGCATGGTTAGTTTGTAAATGGGGAGAGGGCGAGAGACTTCTTGTTTCGAGCATCAAGGTTATCGGTCAATAGGGTGAGAGAAGAATGTATGCGAGTGCTTTGGGTATAGATGACCCTCGGCAGGTTTGTCCGCCGGTATGAGTTTTGAAAGAATAGACCTAGATTAGGGAGGCGCTAGTGGATTAGGCATCGAGAAGAAAGAGTAGCTCTACCTCGACGCCAGACTGACCACCGAGTCGTCTCCCCATATAAAGATTTGCGCTCGGGGAGAGCAATGAACTGTCAGGGATTACGGAGATTCCGCCAAGGACCCGAGCGCAAATGTAACAAAAGTGGAAAAGGGATGTGCTGTATTGGTGTGTTGAGGAGAGTACTGGCGACGAGAACAAACAAGGGCTGAAAAGATGATACCGACGACGACGAGACAGGAACCTGATAATCCTGCACTCAGGGACAGCCTGAGTACGCTCCGTTAGGGCTCTCTTATCTAAGGGAGCATCAGTCTCTAGGATCAGGGTGCATGGTCGTTGTGTGCACGAACACGTTGGTCGCTCTGATCTCGGTAGTATGAGTAGTATGAGAAGGGGTTATTCGCTATTACTTCCTATGCTTAAAACCAAGGAGCCGACTCGAGTCGCAAGCGGAACGTGTTGGCTGGGGAATCACGAGTAGGAAGTATAACGCGAGTATGTTTTCGAGCGTGACGCTCTGTATCAAGTACAATGTCAGCAGGAGCCTCCTTCGCGACACCATGTATCTGGCTTCCAAAGTCGTCGCTGGACTTCACCCTAAGAATGTATGCAAGGTCGAGAGGAGGTGTGGCGGCGGTGGAGAGGCCGCTTCTGAGGACTTTTACACGCTGACGAGTCTCCTGTCCAGACCACAGAAGAGGGGCGCTCGAAGACTAGGAGCGCTTGCGATGGTTGGAATCAAACGGCGGAAGGAAGCGAGATGCCGCGGTGTCGAGAGGACTTGGCGACGATCTCCCCCGCATGCTCCCACCGAAACGCGTCGAGATGGTTACCGAGGGGATCTTGGCTTGAACAATGAAGTGAGTGTCCCTGTAAGTGTCGTTCTATTATCAGCCAAGCGTCAGGTTGGAGCAAAGGGTTCAGGTCGTGACTCTCCGCGCTCTAGGTCCTGGGACGAGGCGTACGAAGCTATGGATGAATGGAGGAACGAATATACGGTAATTGTCGAACTATTACAGCCTTGTAAAGTTGGAGGAAGAATGCTGTGATATACTGACCCTGCGCGTTACTATCATGATGACCTAGGTACAATATCTCCAGTCCCTATAATAATATGAGCAGATGGTCAGTGGTTGTCAGAACTTTCTGAAGAAAATGGCTGTGCCTAACGTGAGAATTATATGAGCAAGACGAAGTATGGGTGTGCGACTACTTACTGCTGAGGACGTTGAAGTTGACGGCGGTAAGTATCAAGGCTCACGGGAACTGCACGGACGTTGATAATCCCGGCAAATGCCGACCCATCTCTCCTTACACCATAATGTTGGCGGATATCTGCGTGATGAATTCTCGTTAGCACAACTTTAGCAGGTACGCAATATTCAAGACTGATTTTGTTCGATTACGTCTGACACTAACGCTTGTTGGACAGGTACCTCATTCTCTCATGATGGCCTTTATTCTCCAACGACCAAAAGTCGAGCCAGGAACGAAATAGGATAGCGCGATGTTCCGAGTCTAGTTTTTTTCGCTGAGGAGCTGGAGCAGAAAATGGCAGCGGGACGACAGACAGGATGGCCCCTTAATGAACAACGATCCATAGGAGGACTTCGAGAAGAGATCAGGACGCGTCAAGACAACGGTCGGGACCCTGACAGTTCGCTTTGTTCCCGCCATCTCATATACATATACCATGCCCTCGATGCTCCTCCTTCTGCATGGCCTCCCTCTACTCCGAGCAATACGATCTCATCATCTACCACCTCGCAGAAGACGTCCCGGCACTGACAGCGTGCTCCCTTGTCTTGCGTGCGTTTCTACCTCGATGCCAGCGCCATCTCTTTCGGCACATCACGTTCTACCCTGGGGATAACCGTTGTGCGCAATTCTTCGCGGACAAGGGTCCGCTCGTCGAGGAGCTGACGATCTATGAGCGGCGGCTGTCAGGGGATAAGGGTATGCGCACGGATGCGTGGACAGAGGCGTAGCCGAAGGTGCTACCTCTCCTAGTCTCGCTGCGGAAGGTCAAGTTCTCTGGGCAGATGTATTTGGATGCAAGGCATAGAGTGCGAAGTCGCGTGCAAGGAAAGTTGGCTCCGCTGACGAGCGTTACACTCGACGGCGTCTTCTTCAGCAGTCTCACCGAATTGGGGACGTTCTTTGGGTGTGTGCCGCATTTGAGGAGATTGGCGGTCAATGTCATCACTGTCGGCCGAGGCGATGACGATGACGTCCATGCGGGCGGGCTTTGCAAAGAGCTGGAGACGCTCAAGGTCGGCATCGGGCACCTACGCGCGAGGTGGATGTGCTTCCTTTTCGGGAGAGACGGCGTCATCTCTCTGGAGAATCTGAGAGAGCTCGTCTTCCCAGTGACGTCGGAGGTGGACAACTGGATGCCAGGCATGCATGAGCTCTTCGGACGAGCTCTGAGGTTGGAGTCGGCGATGCTATTGGACTGGAGAGGGTCTCATCAGAACCTTGACCGTGAGTCGCGTCTCTTCTTCTTCAACTCGTCCAATCTCTCTCAAGATATAACCCCCGTACCCGATACCAGCCACCTCCGTTTCCTCGCTGTGTTCATACCCCTCACATATACGGACCGCTATGAGGTTCGTCGCGCCTTAGTGCCCAAGAAAACCAAGATAAATACGGCGGATACGGTGATATCCGCGTTGGATTGGACGAGGAGGATGCTGGATAGAGGACGTGGTCCTCATCGTGAACACGAGCTCTCTGTTGGATGTCGAGGGTGTGGGCGCGTCTGCTGAACACGAACGTCGTGGTGCGTCTGGAAGGAGTGTTCGGAGACCATTCAGGTGTGGCTAGGGAGTGCAAGGGTGGAGCAAGCGGAGGTTAGAGAGGCGTTTTATGAGTTGTAAGCCTCGTGCTCCGGCGTTGTCTACTTTTGCTGACCGTCGTGCCCAGGTGATGTCATTCGTATATTTCCCTCACTGTGCTTCGACCATGCATTTTCCGTCTATTCACGCCTATTCATTGATATTTTTGTTGCTCCAATAACAATAGTTGAATACCACAAAAATGTCCAACACAAGACTGGTCATGCAATTGATTCGGGGCCCTGCGCTTTTCGTGTACGCAACATTTATCTTTCATCCAAGGTTTCAGAAGCAGGTCCAAGCGCGGTGATTTCTGACGGGCGCTAACTATCTGCATTAGGTACTCGGGGATTTTGTACCCATGCTCCGAGTCCGGGATTCTGCGCAGGGTCAATATATCGCAGCATACGCAACATTTATTTCGTTAATTCGACAGCTGCTGTATATTCGCTCCCTCATTTATCCACCCACACGTACAGTTCCTCGCCAAGTTTAGGCATGATGTGTCCTAACCTAGTTTGAGAGGGGTGAAGCGTTTAGGATAACGAGCATACACCGGGAGAGATCATCGTCAATGTCTCATAAACGTGCGTACCTAACGCTACCACGACTCATCAGCCCCCACACGGAAACAATATGATGGAGTTCGGCGACTCACGTGTTCCTCATTACGTGCGGGGACGCAGTTGGAGTCGGCCGGATGCCGGAGAAAGGACCACAGAGCCGGCCATAATCGAGCGAATGACTGAGAGTCTCGTCATTATCCTCTTCACCGACCTGACATTTCACTAGCTTCCTAAATACCATGTTCCCTTTTTTTTTCTCGTCTCACGGTCGACGTTCTTGGAATGGCCCCGCGCTTCCTTTCTCTGTAATATTCAAGTATCCTCCTTCTAGTTTGATTCCTCCAACCCAATAGTCGCGGAGACTCCACTGAGACGATTCCGCCAGACCTTCATCAGCATAGCGTCGAGGTAGAGCCCCCTTTTTTCTCGATGCTCAATGCACTGACGCTGGACTAATCCAAGATCATTGGTTGGCCTAGTCTATTCGGCCAACAAAGCGTTGCAAAGTGGGGATCAGAGGGTAGAACCGATGTGTCTTCGTGGTGACGTCGGAATAAGGCAACTATAATTCGCTATGCCCATATCCATTTTTCTGTTGAGCTCAATACAAGACGTCTATCCTTCCCGTCGCTTTCTCTTTCAGTGAGACTCCGAGCCAATTTCACCGCCCCGCCTTGATTTTGTGCGTCTGCCCGTCGCACCATTGCGGGTTTTAGTCTCTCGGCCTTCAAACAGCAGCACATATTCGGGCTGGATGATACGTTCTAGAGCCATTGGACCATGGGGCGAATGGTGCTAGCTCTTACTCACTCAACCTTTGCCTAGCACCTTTTCTGGAATCTATGGATGTGAAATTTGGCCGGGACTTTATATTCAGTCTCGCGGAAAAAGGTCGTATATTCAGCAAGACCATAACTGTGGCGTTTTGAATACTCTTTCCCTGGCGAGTCGGTCTTCGTGGAAATTTCAATTACTTCCGGGGGTATGGTAATCATGAGAAGAACGACAGTCGATGATATTTCTCGTGTACGAATACGATCCCTCAATCAAGAAGAGCCTGGGTATAAATGTCATCAAGTACTTAAGGAAGAACGCGGGGTTTTTTGTTAGGACCAGCCGCCCACCAAGAAATTTCTGTTGTATTTATGCGTACCAGAGCTCATCAATATCCTCTGCTAATGCCAGCTAACCATGTGTCCATCTAACACCGTTCAGTTAAATTCCAGAGACTTCTTCCATTTGGTTCCATCTGCGGTCATGCTGGAAAAAAGACGAATTCAACTATCATTGAATTCCACAGATGTTGTGGCTTACCTGACCGTAATTGACATACCCTCCGCCTTCAAATTTTCTAGAGAAGCTTTGTCTGTCGTGCCGAGGATGGCTGTGTGCGGGACTCGTTCATCTGCTTTTATATACAGCGAGACCTCGAAGACCTTTAAGCTATCTCTCCGTACCAAAGCCGTCTTCACGAGCCGCTCTCCGATACATGGACCATCTTCCGAAAGGTTGCAGTCCCTGAAAGTGATTTTCAATATACGAAGTGCAGGAAGCACAGTTCGCTGATTCATGAATAAAAACACCTGGCCAATGTTCTCTCTCGGAGGAATAAAGCCAACATCGAGGGACGTCAGGGTGGAGCACAGAGCGATGACATGCTCAAAAGCGGGCCCGAATTCCACGATCGGAAGGAAGGTCGCATGTGTCAACCGGGGACACCCCGAACTGCTCAGTAGCTCGCCCACCCTATCCACGAAGTTCGATGTGATTGCTTTCCCCCATGAGTCCCCATCCACCTTCACGACGTGCAGTTTCTCCAGCGTCGGAAGGATCAGTTCGGAAGGCAAAAACAGCGAGTTGACTCTGGAGAGGAGGTCAAGGGTGTGAACGGCAGGGAGAATGATACTAGGGGCGATGCCGGTGTTATCGACGTAATAACCATAACCGCTTCTCGGAGAGAGCGTCAGATGTCCGACGCTTTGCGCAGAACGAAGAATATCAAGAAAGTATGCATGATGTACTGCAATAAGAATGAGCCTTTGGATTTGCTGCCACGGGATTACTTTGAACTCCCCCGAACAGGCGCCGATGGCAACAGTGGATAACCGTGGGGCCACAGTAATAAAATTGGGGTATTTCTTTTTTCCATAGAAAGGAGAGCCGATTTCGATCGAAATGCTTTCCAGGATCGGGACACGACCTCTCAGCTGCCGGAGCTTGTCGATGAGGTTCATGCCCCACGTAACACGCCTGGCACCTTCATGCACTTTGAGATACGCAACTTTCCATCGAGGTGCATGATCCAGAAGCGATTGAAGCATTGCGATGTGTTTATACGTGACTTCCCTCCCCCCCAAGTCAACAATGAAGGAAATCACCAGCGGCAAATCTCCAGATAGCTGAAGCGCGCGACGGACAATCTCCTCCTTCGATGATGTTTTGAAACTAAAGAACAAGGATTGGAGTTCGGGTACTCCAAGGAATTCGTAGGTTTCATAAGGGTTAGAGTCTTTGGCGACGTGTATCTTCGACCAGAGCATGGGTGTCTGCGTAGCGATGGCTCTCCACTCCGTACACGTATGAGAAGCAATCCAAGAAATGTCTGTAGGATCGGCTGCATTTGAAGACAACAGAAGAAAGATCTCCCTCATAATGTCAATGGGCAATTTCCGAAAGGGAGACGATAGAGCACGTCGGTGGCGCTCAATGAGATCTTGAACATGGGCCTGCTCGGAGAGTATTTGCCTACGGGAATCCTCATAGCGTTTGAGAATAAGAGACAGTTTATCTATAGCTTCATCTTGCTCATCGATGATATCGCGAAGCTGCGCAGACTTGGTGGATAAGGATGAAAGGGAATCTTTGATCGAAGCACAGTCTTCGTTCGATGGGGAAGCGTTAGAATGAATGAATGATTCTAAGGAAGATTGGGGGTGGGAGCTAAACGTCTTGCGCGCGCTGGAGTAATGATCCATATTTTTGTTTACATCGCATACTGGACAGGCCTAGGAGATTCTTCAATCCAAGGGAGAAAGCTTGGTAAAACAGATCATAGCTCACCATAACGAAAATGGAAGAAAGCCTTTATAGAAATATAGGAGACTTGGATGTACAGGCGATAGATGGAAATGTCGTCCGCAGTCTTTGTATCGGTGAGGTCGGGTGGCAGTTGTCGCAATACGTCCGAAAGCTGTTGCCTCATGGTATTTGCCGTGATGATTGATCTCGTGATATCTCTCCACTTAGTAACAAACTATCAAGTCCCGGCAATCCTTCATGGATTGATATGGTCTCCGGCCCCATAATAGCTATCGCTATCACCCCGACGAGTTCCGGCGAGTGAGGAGCATCTAAAGAAGAGGACAAGTAGTGATCATATATGAAAAATAGAAATGGTATTCAAAAAGCGACCTCGATTATCCTATCATCTAATTAGGAATCTCTGGCTAGGTCCCGCATGCTTATCCTCCCTTCAAAGAGCTTCTCCCGCTATCCATCGCTGGAGCAGCGCAAGCGTTTCCTTTGGCTTATCATAAGGAGCCTTTCAGAAATGAGCAACACTCCTACACAATTCCCAAAACGTAAACTCACAAAATGCCCCGCTCCATCAACGGTAGCAAAGGTCAATCCCTTCGCACTGCGCGTCTTCCCAGCGACTTTCCCATCCACACGCCATTCCCTCAATCTCTCGCTTACAAACTCCTTTTTACCGCTCCATTCCAACGCGAGTGTCCATCTTTCGTTGCCGACCCAATTGCAGACCCAGTCGTTCGCACCAGCATATATGAGAACTTTGATGCCGCGTTCGAGAAGAGCGGCGACGTGGTCTTTGGTGATGGTGGGATGTAGCTCATCCTGGGAGGCGCTGAAGCTGTTGATTATGTCCTCGTTGCATGAGGAGAAGTTCTGTGGAACTTCCGCATCGACTCCGAGCAGTGAGCGTACGGAAGGAAGGGAGAGATACTCTGAGATGTGCCTGGATTCTGTAATTAAAGAGAAGAGCGAAGGAGAGGTGGAGTAAGGCTCACTTTGTCATGGGATAACAACCAGTGTCAGAGTATTCCCCATCGCATTCACGGCTCATATCATACGGGTTCATTCCTAATATTCGTTAATATAAATCGGAAGATAATAATTAGACGTACTCGTTCTAGCGTATGGTGTACCAATAGCAGTGCGGCAAAATGAGTACGCAGCACCACAATTGATAGAGTCGAAGACGCTGATACACGCGTCTTGCATCCATTTCTCACATCTGCTTAGCTGCAAACGAAATTCAGCATTTATACACTGAGAACGAGAAGGTAAGATGGACCGTCGACTTAATCGTGACGCAGGTCGAGATGTCTAGGATGGGAGGAACGGATGCTTGTGTACACTCCATATCATAGTATGATAAGACCATCGTAATACTATCGGTCAACCCGTTTCCTGCGTGCGATTGGAATCGTACAAGGAATTGCAACAAATCAACGTACCAATCATAACCGACTTCAGATTAATCGGCGGCTGGCCACTCCTTCGGAGCAAGCCATTGTTATCATAGACTGCCGAAGCAAAAAGCGGAAGGAAGCGTCCCTAAAACGCTCATCGTTATTGAAGGCTGGTGAAACAACACGGAGGACTCACACCATACGACTCGCCTGCCATATGCAAAGCACGGCCTTCGAACTGCGTGAAAGTCTCAAAGAAAATCGAAATGAACGCAGCAATATCTCGCCCCGCGTCTTCTGTGGTGCTCTGAATGAAGGATTGAGCTGAAATACACAACAAGGCAACGAGTGATTCTTTACAACCATCTCTCCATACGAGAACCCGGTGCCCACGGGGTGATCGATGAAGAATATATTCGCGTTCGTATTCCACGACTCTGGATGATACTTTGGTCCATTCGCGTCGAGCACGCGGCAGGGCCCTGTACACATTAGCCCACGATACACTGGACCCCCAGCCACGAAACTCACCGAGCTCCATGAATAATCCTGTTGACGAGGAGCACCCAGGCCCTCCGTTGGTCCAGAAGACTACATCATCCTTATCTGGGTCGGTCCTACTTTCGAAGAAGTAAAAAAACAGATGGCGGATTTGCGAGATGTCGATGTATCCCGTGTAGGCTCTGAAGGTGTTTTGGTCGGAGATCACGATGAATGAAGGTGGTGCGTACTGCACTGTTTCGTCGCAGAAAGTCGTTTTCTTGATCCTGACCGAGTGTTCAGGGTATAATGAATGTCGCAGGGTCGTGAAGCAGGCGATAGATAAGCTATTAAGAGATTCTGTTTCGTTATTCACACAATTGATCTGCGCCATGTGGGGATTGAAAGTTCCATAGTTTTCGTTGATCCAAAGAGGAGTTTTCGCTGCGCAGAGTCGTAGCAGCAGAGAGAAAATCAATGCCAATGCGGTCCATATCATGGTATTGCCGAGACCTTGAACGCTGGAGACAGTGGCCAAAGAGAGATATCCACAATGCTCAGAATCAATACGAGCGAGGAAAATAGCTCAGGACCGGTACGATAGGGACCATGTAGTCCAGTAGCTGGCTTCGAGATGATGGCGGCAGTAGAGAAACCGGCCCGACTGGCCAATGATGCTACACTTACCAATTCGGATTTCAAACCCAGCGAATGGCCTGATCAGTGCCGCAATCCCCAGAGATTGATGGATAGCAAACCCTCGCATATTGTGTCCAAAAGATCTTCTGAGCTTATATAAGCGTGATACTTTTATTTGGGTTAACACGTTTCCTTCTGCGCTTCTCGTTGGTAAGATTCTCACTACTTGTATTTCTTATTCAATTTAACTTTTAGCATGAATTAATTAACGTCTCACTCCCGTCACAAGCGCAACTTTGCAGCGATGCCAGACTAGAGAGCTTAATCCTCTATTCTGGGGACCATTTGTCCTGGCTCCAGTGGATGTGGCTCCATATGGTGTCATACAATCGAAGTTACTGGACTGGGGATTCCCTCGCTCTCAACGAATCCCCTCCCTCCTGGAGACAACGGATGGTTCTTTCCTGGTAGGCGTCTCTCCGACTGCTCTTATCTTATCCTCATAGTGATAGCAGTTTATGCATCTCCATTCCAAATGGAGGCTCAGGCGTCCCGTGGGTGAGACACCTCCAGGATATGAGGTCCTTCAGGGCCATGCAGCGCGAGCATATCGAGAGTGGTATTATACACGCTGAATTTGGTGATTAATATCGTACATCATCGCCTTGTCTCGCTGCTAATGAACGTCTTTTCCAGTTTGACGTTCCTCCGATGATTCAAAAACAACTCCGAAAGCGTGATGGAAACCGGTGCACGTTCACTGGATAATTACCTGGAGAGATGACTGGCATATGCTGGATGAATCCTCCGTTTTTCTCTCAATTAGTGAGTTTCTGTAGAATCAATGAGGTTGTATCGCTTCAGTCATGTCGGACAAGGTGTTTCCCGCCAGGAACATACGTCGAGCTGAGATGGCAGCGACGTCAAATTGTACCGTGATGCATAAGGACCTCATTCCCTACTTTTTCGATAATGCGTTCAGAGTTCACATCGATCACTCATTATCTACTGATATCTCATTTGGGTATAAGATAACTACCGTATCATCATCTTCCGTGATATGGGAACATCACGTCGCCTCCTTCCTACGCACATATCTCCTCCGCATGGTCTCGAAACCTTGAATTTCCTCGAGGCGCAATTTCCATAGCTCTCTAAGAGCAAATATCCTTCACGGGTGATACGCCTGCTGGGTGTACACCCTGTAAAAACGCGTGTAAATGAACATTTTACAGCAATACAAAAAGACTACATTGTAAACCTAAGTAAGAAACACAGAGTAAGAACTACAATGTAAGGGAGAAAGCGCCAGGGAACTTAGAACCAGGTTGTTCTAACGCTTAAATCAAAGATCGGATATTCTACCCGGAAGGTCAAAAGCCCAGGCTGTGTGACTCACATAGTGTAAGCACCCGGCATCCCGGCGGAGGTATCCGATCACAGAACGCTGGATCTAATATGATCGATCAACCTGGTTGCCGGCGATGAGCTCATATCTGCCAGGCAGAGAGTTCATACCCGCCTGGTTGGGTCAGCAAGTGTCTTAGTCAGTCGTAAAAGGATTGGAAATCGTAGATAAGTAGAATGGTATAAATACAGGTCATGTAAATAGCGGGAAGGAAGGTTTTCTGACCCCCGGAACGCTACCAGGCGAATAGTACGGGTTTATTGGTTAAGAGCTTCGAGTCGTAGACTCACCTGGAATAGAAATATTGTGACCTGGTCACTTCGTGTGTGCAAGAACCGTTAAGCAAGCAAACAGTATAAGTTAGATTCAGAAAGACAGTCCAGAGAAACCGTTCAGAACAGTCAGAGTGTTTTAAAGTCGCAACCAGGCGCATAGTATCAGTATTGAAACTGCACCAGGCAGCCAGCACGAGTTCGGAACCTGCACCAGGCAGCTATTCTGTATCAGTTTACGTTTGTGTTCAGTGACACATCGAACTTAGAGTGGAGATCGCAATATATCGTTTATACAATTCATTTTCATTGCACCCGGAACTAGTAAACTACAGTACAAGGCGTCGTAACCTGGTATAATATACCTCCCTTCGAACCGCAATTACTGAGTGTGTTGTGTAGTGTGTTGTGTGTAGCACGTCGCATCTATATAGGCGCTCAGCACCTTTCACGGGGATGTTAAGGACGAGTATGACCACCGTGCTATTGAAGACCTGATCCTGATGGATGAGCTTGGTGCGGGAGGGGAAGGTGAGGACGAGATGGTTCCTCTGTCAGATCCATAGTGGAAGACTGTGATGAAGACTGTGATGGGCAAAGCGATATTGGAGGAGATCATGCGAGGTAGACTAGCAGCCGCCAGTTATGACCAGCTCCACTGATTTCGAATTAGACGATCGTTTTTGTGTGGAGCTTCGGTGCTTTTGAAGTATTGAAGTAGCTTCATAATCCTCGCTCAGTCGATGTGATACCAGTAGCCGGTGATAGCCGTCACTCGAGAATAAGTTGTGACCAAATGGGATGGAGCATTGTTCAACACAAATTTTTAAGAAATGGTGCGGGACCTCTCCATTTATAGGAATATCTTGTCTAACGTCATCTCGAAACCCAGGAGATGTGAATTCCTTTGTCTGTACTGGACAAATTTAATGAGATATCTTGGATATTTGTTCTGGGTCTCGAAAAAGACAAGAAAATATTGAACGCCACCTGTTGTCATTGTCATTGTCTTGAATTCTGACCAGTGCCACCGATCTTTGTGCGTGTATATAAAGAGGTTGATATTGGGCTTATGGCGCTCTTCATCCCCACATCTATTGGTGATGTCGTCTGATAGCAAAATCGCTAGGTACGCCGCACAAATGCTCTACATCGATTTTATGGCTCATTAATTTCTATAGCGCCGATCAACCACGTCCTGAGGCCCCAATAGATGTGCTTCCAGACGAAATTCTCCTCGAGATCTTCTCCTGGGGTGCCCGCAGTGTCGTAAAACGGGGGATCAGTTCGTTCCCAGTATAGACGCGCGGTGTGGAGCCAATAGTATTGCGCTTGGCTGAGCTCTGCAAACGCATGAGGATGTACACTACAGTACCTACTTTTATACTAAAGTACTATTTTACTAGAACTTTCTATACTTTTCCTACTTCTTCTTCCTTAATCAGCAAGCTCGGCAAGATGCCGGATTGCCATATTCCAACACGCAGCAGCAACAATACATCATTCTCCTTTCTTGTATCGACCATCTGCCAATCTTGGCGATCTCTAGCCATCGGCGACCCCCGTCTCTGGACTGCTCTCGCCGTCGTCATCACTTCCGCCGACGACCCACTTCCCATACCGACCGATCCGTCCTTTTTTATCTCCTCAGTCTTCCCAAGAGAGACGCTGATCGTTGACCGCTCTGGCGATCAGGATATCGATTTCTATCTTGAATACGAAAGCTCCGGAGATGAGGAAACGGAAAGCTTTACGGAAACGCATTACCTCGTACTCTCTCAGCTCCTCGCCGACATAGCCCATCGTATCCGGATATTCCACGCGACTACGGTGGATTGGCCCGAGATGTATCACCTCTGTGCTAGGCTAAAGGGGATCGCCATGCCACGTCTGGAAACCTGCCACCTCACCGCTATGTATTCCGAAATCAGGGTGTACATGGACACCTATGAAGATGTTCTCGGGCCGGTTCACCTGCTCGGATATGCGCAGGATGATGACACTCTCCCAGTAACTTCCCGGGATTTGCAGCAATGGAGCAGCTTGCAGTACCCGGCTCTCAAATATGTGAGCTGTGCAGGAATTCCTATGGATTGGGAACTATTTTGCACGTCGAACTTGCGGGGGTTGTGTCTTCAGAACCAGCCATCGAAGGAACGACCTGGGATGGAAATTTTGCGAGGAATCCTTTCAAATAGCAAGGACACCTTGGAGTATCTGGAACTTTCTTATGCGATCGGCCTTGACGAGGAGCTTGGGGACCCGCCTCCATCGGAGTCTCGCTTGACACTTTCACATGTCGAGCAAATGAAGTTGGTATACACCGATCCTCGCGAAGCACAGCAGATTCTCCGAGCCTTCGATTTCCCCGCCCTCCGTACGATAACCATGAAAAGCCACGACGAGGACACGGACGGTAGCGCTGTCTTAGTCGACGTGTTGAAGTACGTCCGGGTTGAGGAGTTGCTTGACGTCATGCTCACCGGCATCTCACTTCCCCCGAAAGACTTTCCGGAACGAGAGCTGAATGGGGCCGAGGAGGAATCGTTACCTCTGGTACTGCAGTTCCTCCGACGACTGACACGTGGGCATCTCTATAAGCTCGTGTTGGAGTATTGCTGCGGTGATTTCTTGAAGTTCATGAATTATGGGGATGAATCCGGAGGAGGAAAAGTCAATCTGTCCGGACTCGGTGCTCTGATTGTAAAGGTGGGTACTGAGGATGCGAGTGTTGGTGTCATGACCTTTATACGCGACCGACTGGAGCTGGGAACTGTTGATGGGGTGTACGTTGGTCCAGTCATGGAGCACATAATTATTATTGTGAAGCCAAATGTCGAGGAAGAGGCCGAGAGCCTTGGAGATCTGAAGTTGGCGAAGGATGGGGGATTCTTTTTCTGTAACGTTGTGATAATGAATTAAATCCTGTCTACAGTCATTCTTCACCTACGTATCCCGATACGTTTGCTTTATATGTATGTTAGACGCAGCAAGAAAAGTTGATAGTGAACCAGACCCGAGTTCAGTTTCTAGCATGTTTTAAAGGGGGGAAAAAATGCCAGCATATTACGGGACGAGGTGGATGATTCTGCGAAGTAAAGTCAGTTTTAATGGATTAGTGTACATAACATATATGAACTTACCTCGTACGGCCCAAAAAAGGGACAGCAATATGACGGAACAGGCTGTTAAATTCGAGCGTAGAGATGGCGCCGAGTACTGAATTTACGATGTAAACATAGCCTGATCGCTGGTTACCAGACTTGTGCGTGAAATCACGGCTCCGATTAGGTGGGAAATCAGATAGAGCATGCCGACGGTGATCGAGGGCTTCATTGTGACGAAATGAAGACATGTACATGGAAAAGAAAGTGACTACACAAAATTGCGTCAGTCCAGGAGAAACTGACAACGAATGTACGACTAACATTTGCAAAAAATGAATCCTTCATCCTTCCAGAAGAACGAAAGTCCTCCTTCTCCTACACCACGGCCAGCAGCTAGTAGTGTCGAAACACCTGTTTTAGAGTACGTTAGGACCTGAATCTCAGGGATCAAGTCAATACAGAACTCACCCGGTACATCCCTTCAGCCAGCTGCCTCCCTTCAATGTCCCTCTAACTCGGCTATTCTTCTTTGAATGCTCCTCGCTCGCCGGAACATGTCTCATTGATGGATCTAGCGACAGCGTAAGCTGGAGATAACATCAATCTATGACTGTTAGAAACAAAGAGATCAAGTGCTCACTATGAAATCCTGCATCGTCTGCGTGCGTGAAGTCGGGAACATCTCTCAGTTCGAGATGAGAGGTATTATATGGGGGTAGTGTTGAGCGGTGTCGAGAATAGAGGGATAACGACGCTCTAAACGCAGATCCCCAGAATCGTCCGATGACTCAGCTTAAGTTGAACGCTTCTGTGGGACTCGCTCGAATCGAATATTGATATTGGAGGAAGGAAAAAATCATCGCATAGGCATAAAGGGCATAGTCGAAGCTATGTAGTATCTATCTTTCAAGTTCTATGATCCTTCCCTGATTTATCCATCTTCATTTGCGTACAAGAATTGAGGAGGACGAGGTCTGCCGATTATGGCGGGCGAGTTTTCCCATTCTGCGTCGTAGGTGGCATGCTCGACGAGATGATGATCGGCTGCCTGTATGTTCGAGCGGAATGGGCTGGGTGTCTCGGTAGGGAAGGAGATGGGCGTATAATGTCATCTGGGGACGACGTTTAGTGGGAGTCAGTGACGATGGAGTATGAAGCTTACCACTCATAGTATGCTGATCTTCCTTCCGCTTGCCCCACACTGATGCACTCCATACGCCCCTGAGTAGCCTCCGAACAGTCTCCCTCTACGCCCACCACGACGTTCGGCGTTAGGAGAGGCGTCGAGTCCGCACTCACGCCCTCGTCGTCCACTACAGAGCTCGCATTCACGATGAGGACCACCTCTTCTAACCGAGTTCCTATATCTAGGTTCCTCCTTGTCCAATCTAACGCAGATATCGCCGTATTCACCTTGGTCTTCTTGGGTGCCAGAGCGCGGCGAACTTCGTATCGGTCTGTATATGCAAGCGGGATGAACACGGTGAAGAAACGAAGGTGGCTGATACCGGGTATGGGGGTGATATCTTGAGAGACATCAGACCAGGCAAAAGAGAAGAGACGCGACTTACGATCAAGGTTCTGATGGAACCATCTCCAGCACCGGAGCTCGCCCGAAGAGCTTATGCATGCCTAACATCCAGTTGTCCACCTCGGACGTCATTGGGAAGACCAACTTCCTCAGATTCTCCAAAGAGATGACGCCGTCTCTCCCGAAAAGAAAGCGCATCCACTTCGTTCGTAGGTGTCCGGTCCCGACTTTGAGTCTCCAGCTCTTTACAAAGCCCACCCTGAAGAGAGACATTGTCGTTGTCGCCTCTGCCGACTGCGACGACGTTCATCGCCAATCTCTTCGAACGCGGCACACACGCAAAGAACGTCCCTAATCCAGCGTAAGGTTCGTCAGCTGCGCCAACAACCCTTGCGTGTCACTCCGCACTCTATTACATGCAAGTACATCTGCCCAGAGAACCTGACTCTTACTAGCAGAGGTAGCACCCTCGGCAACGCTTCTGCCCACGCATCCGTGCGCATACATTTTTTACCCGGTAGTATCCGTTCAAAGATTGTCAGCTCCTCGACGAGCGGACCCTTGTCCTCGAAGAAGTGGGCACATCGATTATTACCAGGGTAGAACGTGATGTGCCAAAAGAGATGGTGTTGGCATCGAGGGAGCACGCTCTGAGTGCCGAAGTGTGTCGTTTGCAAGTTGGTCGTACAGCTCTGAGTAAACGGCGGTCATATAGAGGGAGGAGTATTGAGGGTATGGTATATGGGTGACCGTGTTTGAATGCAATGATGAGATGGCAGGTACAAAACGAGCTGCCAAGGTTCCGATTGTTACCAAAGAGACCCTGACCCGTCTTGCGCTCTTCTCGAATGACGACCAGCTCTCCTATGGATCGTCGGTCATTAAGGGATGTAATGGGTGGTCCTGCTGCTGCCTTCTACTCCTGCTCCTCAGCTAGATGGCGGAACATCGTGCTATCCTATTCGGTCCCTAGCTCAACGATTGCCCGTTGGAGAATTTTTCTGGACATCATGAGAAAGTTAGGTGCCTGTCCAGCAAGCGTTAGTGTCAGGCATAACCGAACAAACTAAGTCTGGAATGCTGCGCACCTGTTAACGAGAAACCATCACGCTGATCATCCGCTAACATTATGGTGTTGTGTTGGTGTTGGTGTGAGGAGAGATACATCGGCATTTGCCGATAAAGTTCGGGGCCGGGGGAATTCCCGTGAGCCTTCAAACTGAGTGCGACTCGCCGTCATCATCTTCGGCTTCAACGTCCTAACCAGTAGTCGCGTACTCAGAGTCTTGCTTATATCTTTCTCACGTTAGGTACAGTCATTTTATACAGTCCCTTCTTCCAGCCGTAGGCACTAACTAGTCTCTGAATTAGGAACTGGAGATATTGGCACTTACACACTTAACAGCGAGCACACGACCTGGACTACCGACGCAACCTGCAAAGCTTCATGGATAGCAAGTCGTCCCATATCTTATCCAAGAGATCAATCGAACTGGAACGTGATACATGTATTTGGGTCAACACGTTTCTTAGTTCACCTCTCCTCGGTAAGATTGTCACCGCTTGGACTTCAGGTTTAACGTCCAATATGGATCAATCAAGGTCTAACTCCCGTCACAAGCGCAACGTTGCAATGATGGACTAAGGAACTTGATCCTTCATTCTGGGGTCCGTTTTTCCTCTCCCCAGTAAGGCTGATTCCACATGGAGTCATGTCGCACGGAATCACTTCCTCTGGACCTGGAATTGCCTCGCTCTCAACGGATTCCCTCCCCCCTGGAGACTATGGGTGGTTCTCACCCAGTGCGAGCATCTCATACTGCACATATCCTATCCCGTACTAATGTAGGGTACTTCCAGGTGGAAGGTCCGATGTTCCGTCGCTGAAACACCTCCAAGATATGCGGTCATTTAGGACCATGCAACGCGAAGGCATCGAGAAGGGTATTATATATCCTGAACTTGGTGATCCTCGTAAACTGGTAACCAATTACGACGCACATAATCTTCAGTATCGCCACTAATGAGCGTCTTTTCCAGTTTGACATACCTCCAAGGTTCAAAAGCAAGTCCGGCAGCGTGATCAAAACTTACGCCTGTTCACCGGAGAGTTACCTAAAGGGATGACTGGTTTATGCTGGATTATTCCTCCATATTTCTCTCGATCGGTGAGTCTCTTTAGAATTAACGCGGTCCCACCGCGTTATTCATTTCGGACAAGGTCTTTCCGGCCACCGACATGTTTCGTCCCTCTGGACTAAGCCTAGCTGAGATGACAGTCACGTCAAATTGTACTGTTATGCATAAGGACCTCATTCCCTACTTTCTCGATAATGCGTTCAGTGTTGACATAGCCGTAAGTAGCTTTTAAGTCACTCATTATCTACTGATATCTCATTTTGGTATAGGACAACTACCGTATCATCGTATTCCATGATATGGGAACAGTACGTCGCCTCCTTCCTAAGGACATGTCTCCTCCTCTTGGTTTCGAAACCTTGAAGTTCCTTGAGGCCCATTTCTATAGCTCTCTAAGGGCGAATATCCTTCACCGTGATGTTAGGGACGAGTATGGTATTCCTGCTATTGAAGATCTGATGGATGAGCTTGGGGTGGGATCGGAGGATGAAGACGAGATGGTTCCTCTGTCGGATCCGGCACCTGGTCTCAGCTCTAAATACGCACTTCCCGAGCCATCGCTTTGACGCGTAGGCCCCTGAAAGTATACGGAGGTCGACACCTTAAGGGAAGAGTGATCACGCTGATTCCCATGCAGCAACCGCAAGGCAGCCTTCGTTCCTCAGTCACCACCAGACTCCAACGTTGAACCCAAACATTCCGGACAGCATTTCCGTCGAGTTATATTTCTACAAATGCCATTTTCATTTTAGTCATGGTGAGTCCTTCATCCAATTTACTAGAGGTTTCTTCCTCATTCATTCTTGCAGGCTTGTCCAGTATGCAATGCGAACAGAAATCTAGATTATTACACCGCTGCCTGCATGACGTTTAGCTACTCCCTCGAATCATCGCTTAAATCGTTCAATCAATCAAACGCTGCCCCATCGCCAGACCACTGTACATTGATCAAAAATTCCCTTCTATCCTTATGCACCAAATCCGCTCATCTTCGCGATATCATTGCCGAGCAAGAGGAGGCTATAGCCAAGCTATCTCTTACTCTCCATCGCTATGAAGAATCCCGCGAGGAGATGCTGTTCGAGCAGTCCCGTGTTCAAAATCTCATT
Organism: Armillaria borealis; assembly: GCA_030435635.1. NCBI lineage: Eukaryota > Fungi > Basidiomycota > Agaricomycetes > Agaricales > Physalacriaceae > Armillaria > Armillaria borealis. The sequence continues at coordinate 65,875 of JAUEPT010000151.1, forward strand.
GAGCGCCACCGACAGGCTTTATCATCTCCCATACGGAATCTACCCATCGATATCATGCGGGAGATCTTTCGTCTGGCTTCTTCAAATGCCGCGGATGTTACGGACTTTCCTTGGACTGCCACCCACATCTGTAGGGAGTGGAGAGCCATCGCTACGCAGACACTAACGCTCTGGTCCAAAATACACATCATCACAGACCAAAAAATCGGCATACGAACCTATCACTTGATGCATATGCCCGAACTCCAATCCTGTCTGTCTTCCAAATTGAGCAAGAAAACTGTCGGTTGCTCGGAGACCGTCGGTCGTGCACTGGAGTTGTCCGGGAATGTACTACTGGTGGTCTCGTTCCTACAAGATGTTATTAATACGGAGGAAAGGGCAGTCTCGGATGATTCTAAGATGCTTGATTTGCTTCTGGATCATACACCTCGATGGAAAGTAGCCTATCTCAAGTTCTATCACTGTAGGAGTGGCAAATCCTTCGGCGACAGGTTCCGGCGCCTGAGAGGGCGTGTGCCGATGTTAGAGCGGATTGCGATAGAAGCCAGCTTTTATCCCCCGGACACGAACGAATTCCTCGCTGTGGCCCCACAGTTATCTACGGTCGCCATCCGTGACCATTGAGGACGGTTGGTACTCCCTTGGCAGCAAAGCCAGAGGCTCGTTTTCAATGGACTGCACGAGAGATCATACCTGCATGATGTTCTTCGTTCTGCTCAAAGCGTTGAACATCTAACCTTCTGTCCAATAGTAGGTGTCACAGATCATGAGGTCGATAACACAGGCCCCACTCATAGTATTATTCTCCCTGCCGTTGTCACCCTTGACCTCCTTTCCGACATCAATGCACCGTTTTTGTCTTCCAAAATAGTCCTTCCGGCACTGTCAAAACTACGCGTGGTAAAGGGCGTTACCACGTCGTGGAGGGACGCAGATAACGACTGGGAGAAATACGCAATTACACCAAAGTTCATGAATGGTGTTTGCAGGCTACTGAGGAGCTCTGGGTGTCCCTTGACTCATGCAACCTTCTCGCCGATCATCAAATTCGGGTCCGCCTTTCCCAAAGTCATCGCTCTGTGCCCCACCCTGACTTACCTCGAGTTAGCTTTATTCCTCCGAGAGAAAACATTGACGGGGCGCTTTCTTTGCTGAATCAGGAAAATATATTTCCCACACTCTGGACGTTGAAACTCAATTTTCGAATCTGCAACCTTTGGCAAGATTGCCCATGTATTGGGGAGCGGCTCACTGAGATGGCTATTAAACGGAGCAAGACCTTGACGGTGTTCACGTCGACACTGTATATAATAGCAGACGAAGAAATCTCGTACACAGCCCTCCTCAGTGCTACGGACAAAGCAACACTGGAAAATTTGAAGGCAGAAGGTATGTCAATTACATTCAGGTAAGTAATGATGTCTATGGAATCACCCAGGTTTTGAATTCGTCTTTCTTCCAGGTTCACCAGGAAAGGAAGTAAATGACGGCGGTCTCTGGAATTCGCGTAAACATCGTATGGTTCGTGTGTGATGGACGCACGGCTGGCTGGTATTAGCTAAAGTGCATAGACGACTCTCTTTTTGCTTAAAAATAAAGAAATGCATAGTCGTTTCTTGGCGTTGCCTGCTTTCAACGTATTCGATAGTGAAGAGCTCTAAGCAATGATACCTAGTCAAAAGTCTGGAGACGTGAGGTGACGCTCAGAGACGTGTGTCGATATTATCTATCTGTATATGCCAGTCGATGTCTATCAATGCCGTCGTCATGAATAGAATGAGAAAGAAGCACGCACCTGCATGGATCATACAAGTGCCGGACTTAAGTCTGTTTGAACGCATTCATGTTCTTGAACGGAATAGAGTTGGACGTCTAATACTTCGGATTCCGGAACGTTCTCCAAAATTTAGGTAAGGCGAGTATTTTCAGCCGTATCTGAATTCTCTCCAGCGTTAAATTATCGAGCTTTAATATGTGTACACGTTCCATGTTGGAGGTGCACATACTGATCTCAGCGATGAAGCAGAAGATTCGAATGGAAGGATGGTGATGGCGCTTGTGTAGCATAACGTATGCTTCCGTTTCTTCTACCTTCCCATTCAGGAGTTCAACAGTGCATTGTAGATCCTCTACCGTCGCCGGCACGACGATAGGTTGTACTACCGATCCATTTATGTCTTCATCCTGGATTTCTCTTCGCTCTCCAAGTCGTGGATTTATACCCGATTACATGCTCTCTTCATTCTTCCGTTCGTCCTAATCCGGCCAGCAAAAGAAGTCTCCTTACTAAACTCAAGAGAAACGCGAAGGACCACGTACAAAACAAGAATTGATGCGGGTTAGGAAGCAAACATCATGTCGAGACTTGCGTTCGCTTTCACGCTCATCTTATTTTGTAAATGTGCCTTCGAGAATACCTCGACCTTGAAACATTCGCCAGCATGGCGGGGTAAGGAACACCTGTGCGCATTTCAAGTACCTGATAGACTATTCGTGACATTAGCAGCTCTAGAACGTTATCACCAAATACTTCCAACGGGAGCACACCGATCGTTCGTACTTCAGCTTGACAGCTAGCTGGGGATTTCGTTACGGCCCCTCGTCCGGTCAGCCTTCTGTCTTCCATTTGGCACAAGTATTGACGACGTCCTCCCCTTATCATGCCTAGTCCCCATATATGTGATGTCTAGCTCAATTTTCAGATGACTTCAATAGAGATGGTGCAGTCGACGGAGAGCCCTTCGACGTTACTATCAATGGGAAGATTTCACAGCTCTTCCAAGAAACTGTGCCCTGCCGAAGTGAAGGATCGACTCCAATTTTCAAGAAATGGTGCCACACAGGACTCTCTATTTATAGGAATCTGTTATCTGACGATATCTCAAAGCCCACGGAATCTACGATTCCTTTGTCTGCACTGTACAAGCTTAATGGGATATCTTAGGTATTTGTTCCGGGTCTCGAATAAGACAAGAAAATCTTGAACGCCACCTGTTGTCTTTGTCATTGTCTTAAATTTTAGCAAGTGCCACCAGTATTTGTGCGTGTATATAAGGAGGTCGGGCTTGAATTTACAGCACTCCTCATCCACATACCTATTGGCAATGTCGTCTGATACCAAAACCGCTGGGTACGCAGCAAAAAGAGTCTACATTGATTTTCTGGCTCATTCGTTTTCATAGCTCCGATCAACCACGCCCTGAGGCCCCCATCGACGTGCTCCCAGACGAACTTGTCCTCGAGATCTTCACCTTGGGTGCCAACAGCAGCAGCAATACATCATTCTCTTTTCTAGTATCGACAATCTGCAAATCCTGGCGATCTCTAGCCATCGGCGAACCGCGTCTCTGGACCAATATCACGCTCACTACCACTACCGCTGTCGAACCACTTCCCATACCTCCCGCGCCTCCCTATCCCGTTGCCTCAGTCTTCCCAAGAGAGGTTCTCGTCCTTCAGCGCTCTGCGGATACAGATATCGATATCTGTATTGAGTACGAAGACCCCGAAGAGGGTGAAACGGAACGATATACACTCACGGAAGATCACCTTTTGGTACTCTCTCACCTCCTCGCTGATCATGCGCATCGTGTCCGGTCATTCCGCGTTATGACACTGGATTGGCCCGAAATCCATCAGCTCTGCACCAAGCTACATGGAGTCCCAATGCCACGTCTGGAAACCTGCTACCTCACTGCTCTATGTTCCGAAATTAGGGTGTACATGGACGTCTATGAAGAAGTTTCCAATCCGATTCAGGTCCTCGAATACGCGCAGGACGATGTTGCTCTACCAATGACTTCTCAGGATCTGCGGATCTGCGGCGGATTGCTGTATCCGGCTCTCAAAGATGTCTGTTGTTCGGGTATTCCTATGGATTGGGAACTATTCTGCGCGTCGAATTTGCGGGAGCTCTATCTTGAGAACCAGCCATTGGAGGAACGACCGTCGATGAAAAATTTGCGAGGAATCCTGTCCAATAGCAAGGACACCTTGGAGTATCTGGAGCTTTCTCATGCGGTTGACCTTGGCGAGGAGCTTGGGGACCCGCCTCCCTCGGAGTCTCGCTTGACGCTTCCCCATGTTAAGCAGCTCAAGTTATTATACATCGATCCTCACGAAGCACAGCAAATTCTCCGAGCCTTCGATTTCCCGGCTCTCCGTACGCTAATTATCAAAAGCTATAACGAGGACGAAGATAGCAGGGATGTCTTGGTCGACGTGTTGAATTACGTCCGCGTTGAGGAGTTGCTTGATCTAAGGCTTGTTGGGATCTCACTGCCTCCGGAAGACTTTCCGGAACGAGAGCTGAATGGAACCGAGGGGAAATCGTTACCTCTGATACTTCAGTTCCTCCGCCGACTCACACGGGGGAATCTCTCTAAACTCGTGTTGCAGTGTTGCTGCGATGATTTCTTGAAGTTCATGAATTATGGGAGTGAATGCGGAGGAGGGAAAGTCAATCTATCCGGACTCATAGGTCTGATTGTAAAGGTGGGTACTGAAGATGCGAGTGTTGGTGTCATGTCCTTCATACGGGACCGACTGGAGCTGGGAAATGTTGATGGGGTGTACGTTGGTCCGGTCATGGAGCACATGATTATTATCGTGAAGCCAAATGTCCAGGAAGAAGCCGAGAGCCTTGGAGACTTGAAGTTGGCGAAGGATGGGGGATTCTTTTTCCGCAACGTTGTGATAATGAACTAAATCCTAAATACATTCATCCTTTCCTTATGTATCCTCGGATCTTCGTTTTATATGTTTCTGTAAATGCTAGCTCGTTAGACGCAACAAGAGAAGTGGATAGTGAAACAGACCGGCGTTCAGTTAACATCATGTTACGGGACGAGGTGGACGCTCCTGCGAAGGAAAGCGAGTTTGAATGGGGAACTTACCTCGTACAGCCAGAATACAGCGACTGCAATACGACGGAACGTGATCATAAATTCGAGCCTAGAGATCCAGGTCAGTACTGATTTTTCTGTCTAATCATGGCCTGATTGCTTGTTACCAGGCTTGTGAATGAAATTATGGCTTTGTTGAGGTGGGAAGCAGATAGAGCATGCCGACGGTGACTGATGGCTTCATTCGTCTTCTGGGAACGAGACGCGTTCTGGGTCCTGGGATGAGGCTCATAGTAATACATTGAGGCCGTGGATGAACATCGACGAATGAATATAGAGTGAAGTGCGGTGCCTGTCGAGCTTAACGAACTTTGAGGATAAATGCTGCGTACCCTTTGATATATTGACCTGAGCAGGTCCCCGGACTCGGAGCATGGGAGCAATATCCTCGAGTACCTAATAGCACTCGGTCGAATCAGATATTGTCATTGGAGCAAGAAAAATATCAATGGATAATTGTAAAGGGCATGGCCGAAGCGTAATGTCAGAGGGAGATGGACGTATGACGCCATCTTGGAACGACGCTCAGCAGGAATCGACAGCGGAGAAACCATCACACGAACGTTATGACGAAAGGAGAGATACATCGGCATCTTCCGGGATCACAAAAATCGGGAAATCCCCATGAGCCTTGAAACTTATCACCATCAAGGCTCAGCGCCAAGTCCTAATCTGAACGCACCCATGGTCTTGGACGAAATAGAGCAGTTGTCGATTCATGCCAGTTGGCCATCTAATACTCCGGAATGTTCTCCAAAATTCAAGGCGAGTATCTTGATTCTTCAGAGCCATCTGAAGTCTCTCTTGAGGGGTGATGAGGTATTTACACGTGAAAGAGTTATCCCAGAATGAAGAGGGACGCGTCGGAATCCGCCCCCTCGCTGGTATATCTCCCCGCAATGTGTCGCGGTCTCGGGAAATGTTAGTGAGTCATGGAATAGGGTGTGACTACACGGAAACGTGTCAGCCCAATAGAATCTGGGAACCAATGTATTACTGACCTTTGTAAAATAAAAAAAAGAATACTGTTATCCATCCACCAAAACGACGGTCCTACTTCACCTAGCAGTAGAGTCGAAAGACCTGTTTTAGAGTGCGTTATCACCAGAAAGTGAAAGTCAAGTGAATACAGAACTCACTGGGTACATCCCGTCAGCCTCGGATGCTGCCTCCCTTTAATGTCCCGCTGTTCTTTGGATGCTCCTCGCTCGCCGGAAAGAGTCGAAATGAGAGCGATAGTGTTAGCCGTTACAGGGCGGGTTAGATCTAGAGACGATATCAATCCATGACTGGTCAGAAACAAATAAGAAATCCAATCCTCACCCATAAAATTCTGCGTCGTCTGCGTGTGTGAGCATCACAGTCGACAGTCGGGAGCATCTCTCAGTTCGAGATAGATGCAGAAAAGGGAGGTGGTATGCGGCAGTGACGCGAATAGAGGGTTAACGACGTTTTTGACGGAGATCTGCAGAGTTGTTCTATGACTCGGCTCAAGTTGAACATATTTATGGTACGCGGTCGAATCGAATATTGATATTGGAGTAATGAAAACTTCATTTAATAGGCGTAAAGGGTACAGTCGAAGCTACGCAATGTCTATCTTTCAAGTTTTATGATCTGTTAGGCTGGTTTATCCATGGCCTCTGACGTACGCGAAGAGAGGAGGTCCTGGTCCTGGTCCATTCGCAGCAAGACGAGTCCTCCTATTCGGCCTCATGGGTGGAGATTCGACGACAACGATAATCTGACGCCCTGTATGTTCGAGCGGAATGGGCTGCAGGGAAGGAAAGGCGCGTATGTCCTCATCTAGGGACGGCTCTCAGCAGAAGTCGACCACGAAGGAGGAAGGACCCTACAACTCATAGAACGCCTCTCTCCCTTCCGCGGACTCAACCCTCACACGCCCTAGACACGCCCGAGTCGCCTCCGAGCACACTCCTTCCACGCGCACCACGACGTTCGGTCTTAACAGAGGGGCCTACGCCTCCCTCGCACCTTTGTCATCCACCACAGAGCTCGCTCTCGCAATGAGGACCACCTCCTCTAATCGAGTACCCGTATCCGGCATCCTCCTCGTCCAATCCAGTGCAGGTATCGTATCCGCCGTATCTACCTTGGTGTTCTTGGGTACCAGGGCGCGACGGACCTCGTATCGGTCTGTCTATGCGAGAGGGACAAATACGATGAGAAACCGGAGGTGGCAGATATCGGGTACAGGGGTTATATCTTGAGAGAGATCAGACAAGTCCAAAGAGACGAGATGCGACTCACGATCGAGGTTCTGATGAGACCCTCTCCAGTCCAATAGCATCGACGTCTCCAATCTCGGAGCTCGGTCGAAGAGGGCGGTCTCGGGAATTGTTGGTGAGTCATGGAAGAGAGTGTGACTACCCGAGAATGCGTCAGTCCAAGAAAATCCGGGTACCAATGTATAACTGACCTTTGCAAAAAATGAAAGCCAAATAAACCGTCTTCCATCCGCAGAAACGACGGTCCTTCTTCCCCTAGACGACGGCTGGCACTAGTGTCGAAAGACCTGTTTTAGAGTACGTTATCACCCCAAACTGAAAGTCAGGTGGATACAGGACTCACTAGGTACATCCTATCAGCCTCGGATGCTGCCTCCCTTTAATGTCCCGCTATTCTTCGCTGCTAGAACGAGTCGAAATGAGAGCGATAGTGATAACCATTACAGGGGGGTTCGATCTAGGGACGATATCCATCTATGACTGTCAGAAACAAAGAAGAAATTCAAAGCTCACTATGAAATCCTGCGTCGTCTGCGTGTGTGAACGTTACAGTCCGGAACGTCTCTCAGTTCGAGCTGGGAGGCATTGTATGGAGGCGGTATGCGGCGGTGACGAGGCTCAGAATAGAAGGATAGCGACGCGCTAAGCGCAGATCCCCAAGATCACTCTATGACTCGGCTTAAGTTGGAAGCATTTGTTGTACTGGTCGAATCGATTATTAATATTTGGAGGGAGAAAATAAAAATGAATGTGCATAAAATGCATGGTCCAAGCTACGCAACATCTATCTTTGAAGTTCTATGTTTATTCCCTGATTTGTCCACGACGGCTTGCGAACATGAATGAAGACGAGATCCTGTGCCAGTCGCAGCGAGGTAAGTTCTCCCGTTCTACCTGGTAAGTGGAGGTTCGACGGTGATGGACATCAGGCGCCCTGTATTTTCGAGCAGAATGGGTTGGCTCTCTCGACAGTGAAGGAAACACACGCATGACGTCATCTAGGGACGGCGTTCAGCGGGAGTTGACAGCGACGGAGGAAGGAGGCTACAGCTCATAGAACGCCTCTCTCCCTATCGCGCGCTCCACACTCGCACACCCTAGACACGCCCGAATCGTCTCCGAACACTCTCCCTCCACGTGCACCACGACGTTCAGCCTCAGCAGACGCGCCCATGCCTCCCTCGTAGCCTCGCCATCCACCACAGAGCTCGCGTTCACGATAAGGACCACTTCTTCCAATCGCGTACCCGTATCCAGCATCCTCCTCGTCCAATCCAGCGCAGATATCGCAGTATCCACCGTGTCTACCTTGGTATTCTTGTGTACCAGAGCTCGACGGACCTCGTAGCGGTCGGTATATGCGAGAGGGACAAAGACGGTGAGGGAACGGAGGTGGCTGATATCGGGTACGGGGGTGAGATCTTGAGAGAGATTAGACCAGTCAAAAGAAAATGATAACGCGACTTACGGTCAAGGTACTGATGAGACCCTCTCCAGTCCAATAGCATCGCCGTCTCCAACCTCGGAGCTCGGCCGAAGAGCTCATGCACGCCCGGCATCCAGCTATCCACCTCCGACGTCACCGGGAAGACGAGCTCTCTCAGATTCTCCAGAGAGATGACACCGCCTCTCCCGAAAAGGAAGCACATCCACCTCACGCGTAGGTGCCCGATGCCGACCTTGAGCGTCTCCAGCTCTTTGCACAGCCCACCCTCGCGACTATCATCGTCGTCACCTCTTCCGACGGTGATGACGTTCATCGCCAATCTCTTCAAACGCGGCACATATCCAAAGAAAGTTGCTAATTCGGCGAGACTGCTGAAGAACATGCCATCCAGCGTAAGGCTCGTCAGCTGAGCCAAGATTCCTTGTACGCCAGTCCGCACTCTATGCCGCGCATCCAAGTACATCTGCCCAGAGAACCTGGCCCTTCGCAGTGAGACGAGCAGAGGTAGCACCCTCGGCAACGCCTCTGTCCACGCATCCGTGCGCATACCCTTATTCCCCGGCAGCCTTCGCTCAAAGATCGTCAGCTCCTCGACGAGCGGAGCCTTGTCCGCAAAGAAGCGGGCACATTGATTATCGCTAGGGTAGAAGGTGACGTGTCGGAAGAGATGGTGCTGGCATCGAGGTAGGAACGTCCGCGAGACAAGGGAGCATGCTGTGAGCGCTGGGATATCGTCTGCAAGGTGGTCTATGATGAGGTCGTATAGCTCGGAGCAGAGGGCGGCCATGAAGGAGGAGGAGGGAGAGCGTCGAGGGCATCGCAGGTATATGAGCGTTTGAATGTAATTATGAGATAGCGGGAACAAAGCGAGCTGTCAGGGTCCCGATCGTTACCAACGAGATCCTGACGCGTCTTTCTCTCTTCTCGAATGACGACCAGCCCTCCTATGGATTGTCGTTCATTAAAGGGCCGTCCTGTCTGTCATCCTGCTACCGTCCTGACTTCTGCTCCTGCTCCTCAGCCAAAAAAAAAAAAAAACTAGACGTCGCAGTGTTGTCCTATGCTATGCTATTCGGTTGCTAGCTCGACGATTGCCCGTTGGAGAACACTGGCCATCATGGGAAGTGAGGTACCTGTCCAACAAGCGTTAGTGTCATACATAACCGAACAAAGCCAGCGTTGAATGTTGCGTACCTGCTAACGAGAAACCATCGCGCAGATATCCGCCGACATCATGGTGTAAGGAGAGATACGTCAGCATTTGCCGGGATCATAAACGTCGGAGCCTTGAAACGTAACGCGACTTATCGCCATCAACTTCAGCTAACCAGTAGTCGCGCACCTATACTTTCTTGTTTATATCATTCTCACCTTTGGTGCAGCGATTTTCTGTACTCATTTCTTTCGGCCGTCGTCGCTAACTAGTCTCTGCAATCTGGATTGGGTACTGGGGAGATATTGCACCCACTGGCAGGTCATCATGATATAGATTCCGGGATCTGGGGAGGGTCAATGTACTCAACGTTTATCCTCCAACTTTTCTAACATCTGAGAGTTCTACAGCTATCGTATATTCGTTCCTCGATTCGTCCATGGCCTCGTCCCAGGGCCTAGAACGCATAGTGCGGAAGTTCGTCGTCGTTCAGAGGGTCACGATCTGAGCCAAATAATAGAACAACTGACGGCTATTCCGTATAGTGACACCCCCCTCGTCGTCCAAGTCAGGGCCCCCTTGGTAACAATCGCTTCCTCCCGACATTTTGGAGGGAGCATACAGGGGAGATCGTCGCCAGGTCCTCTCGACGTATCCCACTTCCTCCCGCCGTTCGATCCCAACATCGCAAGTGCATCTTTACCCCTCCTGATTTTCAAGAGGAGAGTTCGCTCCTTGACCCTGAGAAGCGCCCTTCTCCTCGCTCAGCAGTCTCCTCTCTCAACATTCTTGGGGTGAAGTCAAGCTGCGACTTTGGAAGCATCACAAAGGAGGCTCTTGCTGGCATCGTACTTGATACAGAGTGTCGCCCTCGAAAACATACTCGCATCGTACATCTGCTCCCCACCCAACACGTTCCGAGAGTCGGCTCCTAGTTTTCGAGCAGAGCGAATTACCCCTCCTCATAGTACCGGGATCATTGTGCGATGGAATGCTGCTCCCTCGGATAAGATGGCCCTTCATGTTATAAATGGAGCGTGGCAGGATTATCAGGTGCCTGTCTCGTCGTCGGTATCACCTCGTCGCCAGTACTCTCCTCAACACATCAATATAACACATCGATATCCCTTTTCCACATTTGCGTTCGGGTCCTCATTGCTTTCCCAGAGCGGAACTCCTTATATGGGCGGACGACTCGGTGGTAGAGCCACTTTTTCTTCTCGATGCTTAATCCACTACTAATCCAGGTCTAATTCATACCGGTAGACAAAACTGCCGAGGATCATCTATATCCAAAGCACTCGCATTCATTCTTCTCTCACCCCATTGACCGATAAACTTGAAGCTCGAAACAAGAAATCTCTCCATTCACAAAATAACCGTGCCGCCTGTGTTGGTGACGCAGAGAAAGGCAAATACCTAGTACTGAATCCAAACAAGTCGCGATTTTCATTGAACACCTCACGTCCGACATTGCCGAAGAGTTTAGAGTTTAGAAAACCGGTATGTGGTCCCAATAAAGGAACACCGGGGTTCTGTGCCGCCACGAAACGTGTCACAGACCATAGCAACATCGTGCCGCTGTGATATCCACCAGGTGCGAACTGGGAACATCTCACGGGTTTAATGCTGCTACAGGGGCAAAGGGGAACGAATCAATTGAATGTATTGAATTTATTGAGGCTCTCAGTAACTAGTCTGCAAGCAGTATTCATGCCCAAATCAAAAATTGTGTACCCATACAATTAGAGCGGTGTGTACCATAATGATAGAGGAGGCACATAGACGGGTGCCGCCCTGAATAACTCCAATACAAGATGTACGTATTGCGCTAATCGAGAGTCCAGTATTGGCAATTGTAACAAGCATGCTAAGCGGTCCTCGTCATCTAGGCGGTCCCATGTGTCAACAAGCATGGGGCATGCAGCGTAGGTGTCGGCGAGAAAGAGACCACGCAGCTCAGCCAATCCTGGAGCAATGGTACAACGGAGGAGGGCATGAATCTCATCTTCCACGGCAATCTTCACTCACGCGGAATTCTAGGGCGATAGCGTTCTGACCAATGCAAGACTTCAACGGCGAGGACATGAGAAGACAAGAAGAGACGTGTGAGAGCTTTACGATGTGCCGGAATCAAAACGGAGAGGTAAGCACGCTGAGCTAAAGTCTTCCGTCGGGGCTGCAGACCGTGGATTCCTGGGATATACCTCATAGAGAGTCGGAGGATGGTTCCCTTAACCTTTGAATTGATCTCCTCATTGATACCATCCAAGCAGGGACCCTCGACAGCGATGATCAATTCGGTGACTATACGGGTGAATCAAAGATGACGTCAAGGGCGGGGAATCGATGTGGTTTAACCCGGAGATGACGTCGTTGTACAGTATACAACGTGAAACAGCACTGAGACTGGTAAGGGGAGATACATATTATTCTGTTCGAGTGAATGCATGCACAAGAAGACAGCGAGGAGGCATGGTGAATACTTGAAGGAAACAAGAGCCAGCAAAAGGAACAAAGAATAGTGAAGGAAACACTCGCAGCATTCAAACGCGGTGTACTGCAAGTCTGACAACCACAGGCAGGGACTCCCGGCGCACTGTGCACCTATATCAAGAGTTTACCAAGGGCATGCCCAGGGAACATAACAGCAACACAAAAAGAACAAACTAGTCTTCTGCTTCTGAATCTGACAACCAAGGGAAGGGACTCCCGGCGCACAGTGCGCCTATGTCAAGAGTTTACCAGAGGCATGGACAGGGAACAGCGCAGCGACCGTTGCAAGAACGAGGCAATTTCTCAAATCTCCCATGATGAACATCGACTTGCGATGCCGAACGAGGAGTAGACGAGATTGGCGTGACAGGATGGGGCCTCAAGCCCTCTGAAGCAAGCGTGATGGAAGCTGCATCGGGGAGTGCCCGTTCCTGACTTGACAACGTCATATCAGCCGCACGTTCATGGTCTCTTCCGCTATCGACATTTGCCTAGCTCAATTTTCTGAGTTGTTGGACGTGACCTTAGGACTTTTTGAGCTAGACCGAATGTATGTTCAGCGAGACCATATTAATAGACCGTGGTGTTTGGGATGCTCCGAGTTGGTCGTCGTGGAAGTTTCTGGGGATGCGATGACTGTCCAATCAAGAGGAGCCTTGCCTGGATAACAACGCAGAGTTCTTTTGGAGGGGTATGAATAGACTCCCTGCGAGGGCGAGGCCTTTTTTTCCCATTCACTTGGATGAATCGATATCGATGGAGAAGCAGTGGGCTTTGCTTTAATCACAAGGAGACTATGATATGAGAGCTTCGTGATTTGCGACCCACAAACAACCGAAATCCTCGTAGTCAGCTGCGATAGTGACTTGGCGCAGTTGCCTGATGAATGTCGTCCTGTCGAGTCGAGTTCTATAATTCTGCCGAGGATCCAAAGCGCGTGCATCCAGTCTTCTCTCACCCCATTGACCGATAACATTTAAACTCGAAACAAGAAGTCTCTCGCCCTCCCTCCATTCACAAATTGACCGCGCCGCCTGTTTAGTGACGCAGAGAAAAGCGAATACGTGGTACTTAATCCACACTAGTCAGACAAGATGTATAGTATGGAGATGGCGATTTTCATTCAACATCTCGCGTCTGACGTTTCCGAAGCTGGACAGGAGAATCGGGGGGTGCCCGTTCCTAGTCTTCATGACCTGACAGCGCGCCTCTCCTTCATATCTGCCGCACCTTTAATGGGCTCTTTCCTTTATCGACATTTGCCTAGCTCGTTTTCTGAGTTTATGGACGTGACCTTACGACGTTTTGAGCTATACCGAATGTATTTTAAGCAAGGCGATATAAATAGACTGCGGCTTTTAGAATGCTCCTAGTTCGTTGTCGTGGAAGTTTCCGGGGATGCGGTGAATGACATGCAATCCTACAATCAAGATGTTTGTGCCGTACTAGCCATTCTTGAGCTATTCAATCCCCCGCAGATATAAGTTGCAGTTCACTTAAACTAGGCAAAACGTTCGATAGATTACTGCTCGGCTCGGAGATGATTTAATATGGTATTACACCTACTACAGGAAAACGTGTTGGGACCCGTCCACGACTAAGAAATTTCTGTCGTACTTATGCCCACCGGATCGTCAATTTCCTTTTGCTAATACCCTCCGGCCGTGCATCTATGCGAATTCCAAAGACTGCTTCCATCTTGTACCATCTGCGGTCACCCTGGAATAAAGACGGATTCAGATATGAAGTAAATTCACAGATTTGTCGCTTACCTGACAGTAATTGACATACCCTCCGCCTTGAATCTTTCCAGTAAAGCTTTACCCATCGCACTGATGATGTTCGTGGGTGGGGGATTTTGATATTCTCCGACATGCACTGACGTTTCGAAGACCCTTAAACTATCTCTCCTCACCAGAGCTGTCTCGACGAGCCGCTGTCCGATACATAAACCATCATCCGAAAGGTTGCAGCCCCTAAATGTGATTTTCAACGTCTGAAGTGCAGGAAGCACATTTTGCTGATTCATGAACGAAAATACCCGGTCAATGTTCTCCCTCGGAGGAATAAAGCCAACATTGAGGTACGTCAGGTTGGAGCAGAGAACGATGACTTCCTGAAAAGCGGGCCCGAATTCCACGATTGGCAGGAAGGTCGCATGCGTCAAGACACACCCAGAGTTCCTGAGCAGACCGCGCACCGTATCCATAAACCTTAGTGAGACTGCGAATCGCCACGAATCGAGGTCCATCCGGCCCACATGCAGATTCTTTAGCACCGGAAGGATTATTCGGATTCTGGGAGGTAAAAACAGCGAGTTCATGTCGGAAAGGAGGTCAAGTGTATGAATAGTGGGGAGAATAATACTACTGCCGCCGTCCGTGGTATCACTGGGAAGGCCTATGGGACCACCTTTGGGGCAGATCGTCAGATGTTCGACGTTTTTCACAGAACGAAGAACGCGAAGAAAGTATGAGATTTCATGCAGTCCATGGAGGATGAGCCTCCGGACCTGCTTCCACGAGAATACTAACTGTCCCAGATAGTCATGGATGGCGACTGTGGATAACCGTGGGGCCAGAGCAAGAATGTCTTGGAGGTGCGGTGATCCTGAGGTATCAAAGCTGGCTTCGATCGAAACCCTTTCCAACATCGGTACACGCCCTCTCAGGCGGTGGAGCCTATCATTGAATAACGGACCACCCCATTGGGCGTCGAGATAGGCTATTTTCCATCGAGGTGCATGATCCAAAAGCATGTCAATCATTTCGACGTCTGCATCTGAGAGTCCCTGATCCTTCCAGAAGTTGTCAGGCTGAACGAAGAAAACCACGAGCGGCACATGTCCAGACAGCTCAAGCGCGCGACGTACGCACTCCTTGTTTGATGCTCCTTTGGAAATAGAGAGCAACGATTGGATTTCGGGCATTTCGATCAGGCTGCAGGGTCGTGTGAAGGCTCGGGTGTCTGTGGCAACGTGTATCTTTGACCAGAGCGTGGGTGTCTGTACGGCGATGGCTCTCCACTCCGAGCATGTATGAGTCGCAGTCCAAGCAAAGTCTTTGATATCGGCTACATTTGAAGATACTAGAATAAAGATCTCCCTCATGATATCGATGGGCAATTTCCGAATGGGAGAGGATAGAGCACGTCGGTGGCGCTCAATGAGATCGTGAATCCAGGCCTGCTCGGAGAGAATTTCCTCACGGAAATCGTCGTATTTATCGAGAATGAGAGATAATTTGGTTCTAGCTTCATGATGATCAGTGATGATATCGCGAAAATACGCAGACTTGGTGGATAAGGATGAAAGGGACTCTTTGATCAATGTAGTCTTCGTCCGATGGGGATGCATTGGAAAAAATGAATGATTCCAGGGAGGATAGGAGGGA
>JAUEPT010000152.1:0-81063 GCA_030435635.1 Armillaria borealis
TCCTTGATTTTGTCTCTTTACTTTCCGAGATAGCCTGTCAGACTTTCTAGTATGTTTCCTCCGCTCTAACAAGTAGGCATCAAAGCCACTGATGCTTTGGCGTTTGTTTCATTCATGACATTCATGATCGTACGCTGTTGCGACATCGCTCAGGACCATTGACATGACAATCCTGACACATTGCTCTCGTAGCAGAGACTGAATCACTTAACGTTATGGATGTACTCTTCAGGATGTCGTTTCTTGATATGCCGCATAGCCGGCGTGAGTGCATGTGAAGGAGGTGTGTTTACGTGATTTGTTCAACCATTCGCTCGGGAGATGGTAACTAAAGACGATTTGTGTGAGTAGCACTATTCTCACCTACTCCTGTGCCATTGATGATGGATCTGTTCGAAGACCTGGTTGTGCTATTCACTGCTTTGCCGCATGCGCTATGACGTGTCTATGCGACAACTAAACAGACTTCCCAGAGGAGAATGTTACGCTGTGATGAAAAAATGACTTCTCCATCTCCTTTAGAGCCCATCAGGGAATGATCTCCAACGGAGGAGAAGAAGCGCACCGAAAGACTGGATTTTGATCTCCCATTCAAATTGCGAACCGCTTTCAAGCTAGGCAGACGGGGTGGGATACACATACATCCAGGACTAATTTGCTGTTGAAACACATTCGAAGGCGAGTGTAATTCTCCGTTCCGTTCCTACTTCCAGCGGCGCATTATCTCACCCACAGCTTACAGAACTATCTATTCTAGATGAGATGTACATACATCAAGTTGAAACAATGCTGGGCAAAAGAAGCATAGGCCGGGGAGGCCACATGGATCGATGTTTTCGGAGCCGTTAACCAATCGCGTACAACACTGGAGCAGGCCCGGCAGTTGCTTACAGGAAAGGTTCGAAATACGGGCCTTATTGCCGTAGGTCAGAGTGTCGCTTCTTTGGTGGCTTGTTCTGATGAGACGATCTCGAAAGCATCAGAGATTGGAAGAACAGGACACTGGAACATGGAGGGCCACAAATTATCTTGCCTTCTCTGAGGAAGTGGACGGGCACGAGGGCATTATTACAACGAATGGCAACCAAGGTTCATGTTGCAACAGTGATCGGTGGTAGAAAAACTGACAGGTTCACTTTGAGATGACATTGATTGCAAAATCACTCCTCGGCCGCCTGCGATTACTGCATCGGGACATCGTCTTTGAAATGACATTGATGAACGTTCTGAAGATGACGAGGAACGAGGTATTGGTCAGAATAGGACAGTGATCGGTGATACGAAAACGGACAGATTCACTTTGAGATACATGGATTGCAAAAATCATTCCTCGGCCGCCTGCGATTACTGCATCGGGACATCGTGTGTAATTTCCTAACTATTCAAATGCTATGCAAATCCCCCGAGGTACTCCCTTGAACGACCCTCCTACTATTCATGCCCGCTGAGCTGACGGATTCCAAGATGAAACGACAAGCGACGAAGGGATGCCGAAGACTTCTACAAGTTCAACAGTGCTCTTGCACGAGAAGTCGAAGACAAACGTAGCAGAGGTCGGTCCTCTGCCATTATTGAGTATCATTCGCTGACGTCACTTTCCAGGAGAGGTTTGTACCTGCCGTTATCCTATTCTATGTCCTCTGAAAAGCTTTAGGTGAGCTGTGCCGAACGTAGGCGACTCAGATCAAGTGCAACAAGCAGATACCATGCCAGTCCTGTCAGGTGAGGCATTTGTTTGCCGACGCTGCGTGTGCTAACTCCGTTCTGCAGCGTCGAGGTTGTGTTTCCCTGTGTCCTAACGGTAAGAGACGAACGTTCTCCCTTTCTATCCTGACACTCATCCTTGAAAAAGGTAGTTTATCGACGGGCCAAGGGACACATTTTTTACCGGCGGCAACCGAGCACCTTCATTGGAAGGTTGCACGTCTTATTGGGCGAATGCAGGCGCAATTCTCCGATATCCCCCATCTATTGCTGCGTAACGACTGCACGCAGAAAGTGAAGGTTTGCCCTGCGCCGGTGTACTTCTTGATGTCTCGGAAATGGCTTCTATGACCGAAGTCCTGGACATGCATGGTACCCTTGCCATGTCAGACCATGGTATCTCCCGAATCTTTGGACTCGCCGGCGGCTTAGAGGTGCGCGATATATGATGTTGCAGCTCTTTCGCGCCATTTCATCCCCTCTTCATGTACGTCACCGGAAAGCGAGGTCCATAGTCTGGGACCAGGCGCTTATGTTGACAAACGTGTACTTTGGCCAGTTTTCTTGGATATATCATGGCGTCTCGTGTAATCAGATCGATGAGATGCTGCCTGTTATCTACCGAAAGCTGACTGCAACCATCCGATGACAAGGATTACACTGGTCCTCAGGACCTAGCATGTTCTCTTCATCGTACTTGCCATTGGATCACTAGTGGATGGGGACTGTGACAGCGAACGCTGGGGTCTTTCGAATAAGATGGTACAACGGCGCGCTTCACTTCACATATTGGGACGATCCGATTCGTGCCGAACCTCAAGAGACGCGCGTCCTAGCACACTCAATGGAATACGCCATCTGTCCTTTATATCATGCACACATGATGCCGTCATAAGTAGTTCTTTTTTTGTCGCTGTCATCCGTTATCTTGGGACTCACAGACGGACATGACTAGGACTGCTGGCGCCTCGCATCTAACCTCTATGCTAAATATCTGCTGTTGACCAGCCTGGCTGAATTTGCGATGCATTCTTATCTCTGTGGCGCAGCGGCTACCAGTGACCCTGCGCCGACACACGGAATCAGTGTCAATATATAGCAGCACCCATAACCATCGGCTCTACCCAAAGTCCGGCTCGCAAAGCCTCGCGACAACCATGTGTCCTTTGAATCGAGTCAGGTTCATTTTTAAATCCAGTAACAGTGGTCAACGGTGTTTCTTGGCAGATGCATGCGCGTCCAGTTGCATCTCTGATTGCCGTGCATCACAAGCATAGAATCTTCGGCGAAATGCTACACAGGTGGGGAAAAAATTATGGCTCATGTTGATATTTGTCCCCGACTCAAAATGTTCCTACTGAGAACACGTGTATCCCTCACAGCTGCAGGGGGGAGCATCTGAAACATTATGGCCTGATAGTTACCAACACTCCGACATCTCCTCGCAGAATCGGCTGTACGGAAGATATTCCCATTGTCCGTGCTGTTTCAAGTTCGCTGTTGCATCAATCAATGCAACAGTCTAGGCAGTTCATGGCCTTCAAGCACTATGAGGAAGCAATCGTCTCCATTACGTCCGAATCGATCTTCTTGGGCGAGGAACTTGCTGTGTACTACCAACAGGACGCCGCGTGTTCCGTTAGTGGCTACGTACGTAGAGTGGGAATTGCCACCCTCCTTTTCTTTCTTGGTGAAATCTGATTCATGCACTACAAGCTTTCATCTCCTTGATCCTAGTCGACGTTTGAACTCAGCTTGCAATTTCGCGACAAGCCGTAACTGTATCCTGGTACTTAGGTTGAACACGATGAAATGTTATTTGGGAGTAGTTATTAGAAATGGAAACAGCTAAGCAAGGTATCAAAGTCAGCGACCGATGACTGCTAGTATCAATGTACTTAGAGTTTAGAGTTTAGAAAACTGGTATGCTGGTCCCAATAAGGAACACCGGAGTTCTGTGCCGCCACAAAACGTGTCACAGACCATAGCAACATCGTGCCGCTGTGATATCCACTAGGCGCCAGCTGGGAACATCTCACGGGTTTAATGCCGCTACAGGGCAAAGGGGAATGAATCAATTGAAGCTCTCAGTTACAGTCTCGAAACAGTATTTCACCTTAGTCTTCATTAAATAACTGTATCTTACCACCCCGGGAGCCTTGCGCAAGCGCAACAAAGAGTCCGACGGACAATCAAAAGTGTTCTCTAATATGGTACACGCTACAGTCTGACTGGAGTCGAACCCAAGAACCCAGCTTGAACGCATGAAAGACACGGGTACTAACCGATACATCAGATGCAAGACCCTCGAATATTGATATAACCAAACTCAGCTCTCCCATCAGACGCAACGACCATAAGCCCCTCATTTTCTTCCAGCCCTGACTGACGAGTCGACCAACTGAACATCGTCGCCTGCACACCTGGCGCTTAGATAATGCGCATCCCAATTTCCACTTAGTACCTGACCAAGTAGATAGCCCGACACAACAAAACAACAGCAGTCAGAAAAACATTTGGATTGAGAGAGTACGCCCGCGTCAGGAACAGTGTCTAACTCTCAGACAGACTGAGCGTGTGATGCTCACTTCCTCGGCAACCGTGTATGATATTGTCAGGCGGTTTGTGGAAAAGTCCTGCTCTCTTCGTAAAATTACAGTCACTTCATAGACGCAGACTTACGTGTTTCAAAACTCGTAGTAGGGAGCGCTTATAAGCCGTACCACCAGACTCTGGAAGCTGGGAAATGATGCTCCACCTCGCATGAAAACGCCATTCAATGGAGAGTCAAAAATCCTTCAGCAACAAGAAACCCTCTAGCAAGGAGTCGAACCCAGCTTCGGCGCAGACGACAGGCGCGTTTACCAACAATTGCACTACCAGAGCCCATTAACAGTGTTTAGTTTATCAATATCGGAACCATCACATTGAGCGTTGGCGGAGGACCACCGCTCCGTCATGATTGTATGCAAGGGGAGATAAAAGGCAGAAGCTCGACGCAAAGAGCTCTACGCTTACACTGTGCTGCGCGCATTAGCAAATTTCGATCACTCGTGCGATCCCATTATGCGTAAAACTTGATGGATCGCCCATACGATCATCTAAATGTACTGAGAAAACGTCAATTTGAAGGTGCATGAGACGATGAAGCACAAGCACGTAGGGCAAATGCGCCTCCTTACACAGCTTCCATTCCTAGAGTCCTAGCAGGAGAAGGGACGCTAAGAGTGTAGTACCATGCAAGTCTCGACCGTCTCCCGTCCGTGGTATATCCTACAAAATATTATCAATGTTAGCAGATTTGTATCGGCCAGGGACGCACGTACGTACGATTATATAGGAGACGATCGAGGTTAGAATGTACGGACCAGCGACATATATCACGCAGAAGCTTCTTGTGAGTCCCAGTCCTAGGAAACTGTGAACGTGAACACTCAGGCAAATCTGTTTTTAAACAAATGAGGATTGGGCCGTCGTCCGCTTGAGTAGACGGGTCCGATCTGACGCTTGTCTCCTCGCACTCATGGCGCCGATTGCAATCTGTTGGCGATAGTCATATCTTCCATCGCCTAAAATGCTACGAGCAATGCTGATGAGAATAATAAAGGATACAAGGAGGCGTAGGTCGCACCAGAAAATCTCGTGTCATGACCGCAACTGTCTTATTCTTTCGCGTGAAGCCTTTCGTTTGAAGTATCGCAGAACATGTTGTCCACCTGATTGATGTCAATGTCGATGATGAGCGAGGCGGTGGGTAGGTTGGAATAGGAGAGCCGCGGAGAATTGACTCTGCAGTTTCGTTGGACGGATCGCGCCTGTTATCGACCAACGCCACTATGATCTGCCACATGATAGGCGAGGTCTCTGGAAAAACGCATGGTAAGGGTGTGGCCTGGTCTTTGTAGCTCGCTCATTGTCATCGCTGTTTTCGAGCCAATGTCCACAAACCTGCAGGCGACATGAGCGCCATACGTACAGCAACAAGAAGAGAACACACCTGCGCCACTACCACAATCCTCGCCCAGTGCTGTATGCTTCAATCGATTCATGGTATCCTTGCTCTGCCCAAGCTGGGTTATATACAGATACATAAGTCAACGAGACTTGAAAGAAAGGCAGAAATAAACGTACTGTTTTAGGACGTCCTACCAACAGGTTTAAAGATAAGAAAAAGCAGGGCCAAACATTCTGAAATTTGGGTACAGCGGGGGACAGAGCATCGTTAGCTCGCCATGCTCGTGGTCGTCGTTTCTGGAGCCAGCCCTAAATGGCAACAAGGTCTGTATGATTCCCACGCCACGGACGCGTTTCCTGCTAAAACGACAGCCGCTTCGCGTACGCCGGCAGTGGCTTCAAGAATTGTACGTGTCAGCTTGAGCTATATTATAAGTTTTATGACAACTATAATGTTCACTTCCATCTGCTGTCCTCATTCGATAATTGTCTTTCTTTCATCCATCATCGAGGCTTTGGCTTCTAGCCATGATTCCAGCGCCGGGTAGCATCGACACCGAGCCTCACTGGGTCTCATGCATGCAAGCCGCCGAAGCTCGCTATCGCTCGCCATTAATATCACTGCCGACCTGACTGTGGCGCAGCTCAGGGCTCACACCACCAACCCCGAACGAGTATGTAGCAAAAAAAGAATGATGATATGCTTTGTGTTTTCGAAGTAATCACGAAGGACTAGGTGCATTGAGAATACCGTTCAAGGATAGCTAGTTTGAATTGTGTCTGACTTGTATGAGCTGAGTGCTCTCGGTTAGACGTCTAAGTATTATGACCAACAATCATTCTGTAAAATAAATTTATGCTACAGTTACCGAAATTTGTAGCTTCGCATGCTGCAAATGGTACTGCCCTTGTATGCATGCTGCAGTGACGACTGAGGAGTCAGACTCATCAGTGGATTCTGGAATTTATGAGATGAAACACCAAAAAATATTAGACCAACTACGGCCATGTACAGGTACGCCCTGACAGGGAGTCGAACCCAATCTCCGAACTGCCACCTTTGACAACATAGGCCGAGTGCAATGACCCATAGACCATTAGGGACTATACATTAGATTGTTGCATAAAACTATTGCGCTTTCTAGGATTCGGAAATTCAGTTTCCCTTCATGCGATTCCTCTCTGTGGCGCCCCTTTTCCTCATTTGACAGCGTTTCTGACAATGGACGTTCTAACATTCAAGTCTGTATGGAAGTTGAGAAGAGCAGATGAACAAATGTCGCTAATACCGTTGTTCTGTCTATGATACATGGCTGAGTCGTTTTATCTGGACCTGCAATGGATGAACCAAGGGTGAAAAAGACACATCCAACTTGAACCGTACCCGCCGTGGAAGAATGAACCATGGTCCCTGCAAGCTTCCAGGTAGACACTGCAAAGCAAAATCGTCGTGAGATGTAAACAGGCAGACAAATCATAAATGTAAAAGTTGGCGTCCATGAGCATATGGTCAGTAGTTATCCCAAAACCAGAAAGGGCAGATAATTCGAACGATGAGGAATGAAGCCTTTCAAAGAGGAAAAAGAAGAATCCCTTTGAAAGAAATGAGCTCTCTGGCTGGGAGTCGAACCCAGTTTCCGGACACGCAGCGTGCTAACCGATACACTACCAGACAGTTTACTCATCATCGTAATGGCGCGGCACCGTACACGATAACTATTTCTCCAGCTGAGGTTTCTCATATAAATGTCGCAAATTTTCATGCAGCCAAGGCGAGCACATACTAATTTTCACTTGGAACACACCGACGTGGTAGAAAAGTCAACTCACACCTGGCAAAAATCAGAATGGGATTGTAGAGATGTGGACGGCATCGAGCTTTGCCACAATGTGATCCTGCCAGTGTCCTTAAGCGGAAGTTCAGTCCAGATATCTAGCGAAATACAACTGGGAATCTTGCGTGGACGAGAGGCGGGCACAGCTGGAATGGTAATGACGGTACAAGATGCACCAAGCCCCAACAACTAAGAGGATGAGAGCTAGCGCTGGGAGCGTTGTGTACGGTCCGGTCCGTCCGCAACCACGTGTGCTCTAGGGCAGGTTTCGGAGATTTCGCCGTTGTTTCCCGTTGTTCATAGCTTAGCGTTGCAACGAACCCCACGTTACGGTTGCAGCGTTCATACATACCGCCAGTCAACAAACTCCAAAGATGATTTCTTCGTCGCCTAATTCCTTCCTGCCGCACGCCTCGTTCGCATCCAACCGCGTTCCCGCAACGGGCATCCCAAAAGTCTCGTTCTCCTTTGGTCACAGCGGTAAACTGCCAGGATACGGCTGGGATAATCACTGCTAGGGCCAGGTCCTTTTTGGGACGGAAAAGGTATTCTGAAAAAGTTGTGACTTTCCCTTCCACTTGCTTGCGGAAAAATGAGATATGGAACACACAATGAAAGGCCTGATCTATTTAACACTCCTTTCCCGTGCCAAAAACAGCTGCTATTGTGCGAATGAAAGGCGGTTTCCTTTTTTCTGACCGCGGGAAACGCCTTTTCCATTACGTTTTTCGGGCTCTTCTTTTTACCTTAAAAACGTTCGTAAATGATCCAGCCTTCCATCTTTCTTTTCTGAACTCGTTTGATGGTTAGAAGATGAATTGAAACGTCCCAACATTTTAAGACCTCGTTTTCCCGATCGGAAAATGTATTGACCCCAGCTGTGAACATGCGGGAAGGAATCGCTTGCAGTAACTGTGCGATTCTCGAGCGTCTATCAAGGATCCGGCAATTAGAGAATGTCCTCTCCTTCGACTTGAAACTGCCATGCCGGGATCCACAAGAAAAGTATTCCTCATCCTAGACGCTCAAACATTCTACAAATCCATCACCATCGATAATCCAGCTGGTGACGCAGGAGAGCTCAACGAGCCCAACACGCCAGGCTGGAATCTCGTGAATGCTCGAGACAGTGATCGTTAAGAATACTTCGACCAGGGTGACTCATAGTTCCTGATGCGGAGCTTAATACGTTTGGATTGCAGTCGGGTTTCTCTTTGATACCTGATGCGTTGACTCCCGTTTTTTTTTTTCACTTTGTGGACCTTGATTGCTATGTAGCTTGAAGATGGGTACGAGGTGTTGGTGATACAGGGCGCCCACGGAACGTATGATCGTTTAGACGCGCTTTTTTGGAGAGGCCGGCGTTTGCGTTTTGCAGATGAAGGATTTTCCGGGTACCTTCAACGATGATTAGTACCGTGTATACGTTTTGGTCTGTGGTCATGCATCTCTAAAAGGTTCAAAAGGAATACTATAACACGGCACCAAACCCCAAACCATTTCTCGTGTGGTTAGGGCGCCTGTTTTGCGGCTACCCATGCTTTCAATGCATAATCAAGAATGTTGCTCGATCCCAATGCCGAGTGTTGTGCAATTCTTCATTGTCTTTTCTCCGAGATCGCTCACATGACACCAGACTTTTCATATTGAAGTGGTATCAAAGACGCTTACTTGCCAGATACATTCCCTAAGATCAACCTCGCCAGATCATGCACATCGAAACGAAGGTGTATCATGATTTCGATCTTGATTGAAATTCAACGAATAGCAGATAAGGCATCCTATTGATGGTGCACTGCTCTTTTGTTGGATGCCAGTGCTTTGGGTGCGTTACTACGAGGGTGATGAAGTTCATCGCTAGGTAATCAAGGTCCCAATAGTTTCGGCCCCCATCATTCTCAACCATTCCTGCTGAAAGGATGAGTACTGCTTCTGATATCAACCTCGGGCAGTAATAGCATTCTTTGGATGGTCTTGAACAATTGAGCCGAAGGCGCGTCGCGTCCTTCGCGGCGGGGCGATCCGACTGCAAATCATGTACATTGACCAATGTCATGTCTATCTTCGCAACAGGCACGCGCTTATAGAATCATTCCGTAGATCATCAATCGTTCCCTATAGCTCTAGGACCCGACTACTCTGTTGTGTCCACACTCCTGAGGAATATGCTCCTTTCAACCCTCCAAGGAAATAGACATGGTCCAAAAATAATGTTGCGACGTCACCTTACCGGCGGCAATCCCAGTTCATCATCACGGAGCTTTGCATACCGGGATCCCTGTATCAAGATCTCCTGTGTACTGGCTACCTCCGTACTTTGGCGCAGATAACCCACTCCTGAAACGGATCGGCAGCTTCATCTGGTACCTTTTATTTAGTGCGATCAATGACGATACATGCTACACATGCTAGAGATTTATAATGCACTGCTCTTTGATTTCCGGGAATGCTGATGTACTCATGGCGTATACTGAAACGTCTGTGCCAGGACAGTCGGCTTGTAGCATGCCAAGGATGGAATATGCATCAAAATCTGCTATGGTATAAAAGGCGGCGTGTGAGGTGCGTATTTCTTCACTACACTACTTCTTTCTTTCTTAGTAACCAAACGCACTTTAGCCTCACTCACAACATGCAATTCAACATTTTCAAACATTTCCGTGTCCTTACAGGTGTTCGGTGTGTATTCGTTCGGATATTTTCTGTGTGTACCACTGCTCACGACGGCATTCACAGGGGACTATCTAGGTTCGCACCTTATTCATCGATGCTTCTCTCTGACTGAATGCCCAGTAGTCCATCCAACTCCGGCCAAGGGTGAGTGAACTCTACGCAGCGAGAAAAGTGAGATGACGGCGCATCACAGATACATCCCTCGCGGACCACAGACTAATATGATCAAGGGCTCTGTGAAAAATGGAGGTGGACCGGTTAAGCAGCCTAAGGGTGGAAGCAATGGCGGAGGGCAAACCAACACCAGTGCAGCCTCGGGAAGGCCAGGAGGACGGGCCATATGAAGCTCGACAATACCAGGAGACCCAGAATCAAATCCATTTACACATCTAGGCTGCCTTTTTTATCTCATACCTATCCACCGGAAATAATTCACGCTCCCTTGCCCTTTACTATACTGGTATTTCTTTACTTACGTGATGTAGTCTTTTCTTCACAGCGAGCAAGAGCTTCGTGTGCTTCTCTCGATTTGTGCTACTAGACCTACTTACAGCAATACAAATATAATTCTATCCTAGTTACATAGATACGTTGCCTCGGAAGCTAACTATTTCTCATCAGCGATACGGTGAGGAAAGCCAAACAAGGAGAATGCATTCACAGTTTTAGATTTAGAGGTTGTAAGAGATTGGAATCCACAGAAATACGCGTACCTTCTGTTCGGTTAAACAGGGTACTATAATTAGTGCAGCAGGAATATCTCTCGTTGGTTCTGGGCTCAAATCCCGATCCTTCGATTCCTCCAATGTTTTTTTTAGTGGGATTGAGTCTTGAAATTATCTTATTTGGACCGTCTCATGAGTGACTGTTCTAATGGAAACATGTGGTACCGTACGAGATACACGATTACAGAATCTGTCAATATCAATACCACGGAGGTCCTAACGTCCCAGGTTGTAGAAAGCTGCTTTGACTCTGAAGTTGCTGCGCACTTTTGTGAAATATAATCACGTGGTACGTGTGACTGCCGTTTCGAGCTTTTTCCCGGTCCGCGCTTTCCCGAAGCTTACGACGTCCACCAGACACTGACATAGCCGACTGTTATTACTTTGATTTTTCGCAGGTCCAGCGCGCAGCCCAGCTCCAAGACGAAAACCAGTGAAAGCGATTCTTCCCGACCTGCCAGCCTTGCCCAAAGTCAATCACATTTCTAATTACCCGGAAACAGATCTCGTAGCGGACAGAACAAAGCGTCCGAAACGAGGTCTGTGACTCTGATGAGGCACAAGATAGCTGGTGCGTGACTTGGACTCTGCGTTCTCTCGTTTTCCTGGCTATTGATTACCACAGGTCAACAACACCTTTTCATGAACAAGCTCACTTGAAAATGACAATGAAAGTCGCACCATTTCCCACTCGCCTAGGAAGCGATGACACACTGTTTTCCCGTGATTTCCCCTCCGAGCCCCACAGATTTTTCAACGAAGCCAAGAGACGTCTAGCCGGCACCGCGCTGACCATTTTCAGCTCGTCCTTCCCATTCAACATCCTCTTTTAGGCACTTTGGTTTTTCAATGCGCAGAAAAAGATCGTTAGGTGGGCCGGGGAGGATTTTCCTTGTGTCTACCGGACCAGATGAATTTAGTACACCCCATCCAGAAATCAGAGCGCTGTAGACACCTCAAAGACCGTATCCCACCGTCCGGTTTTTAGTAATTTACTACGGCATAGAGAAAATTGGGCAGAATGAAGCTACTATCGTTGTGTTTTACATCGACGACACATAGTTCAGCATGCGATGGGGAGACGTTCTAGCCTGTGGCCTGGACAAGCTCTGTATCTCGTACGTGCTTTCTTCAGCCCGCTCATTTTGGCCTTTCTCATAAATTCATCTTTGTTCAGCCCCTTGAACAGAGCGGGGAGCATCCACTCCTCTACAAAATGTCCTTAGCAGCTGCAGAGAGAATCTTCGGATACTCATACGAAGCTCGGCATCACCGTGCGCCCTCGCACGTGAGGAGACCTTCTGGCGGTCGCTTCAACTTGTGTTACCGAACAACGCCCGCTTTCTGAAGCCGCCTGCCAGCCCTCTATTACCCGGCTTATGCTCGCAGGCAGGACAAGAACAGCAAGTGGAAATACGACACCGACATCCAAGCGAAGTTTGGGCATTGATGACACGATCGTATGTGACGAACGTCCCGGATATCACAATTCATGCTCACTTGCTTTGTTCTCTTGCAGTACATGCCGCAAAGCATACGTCATTCCCGTTTTTTCGCATCCCGTATTACGTCCATTGCATATCAGGGATAGGCTTCAAAAGGTGATCGATGATCATTCGAACCGCAATATCAAAGTATTCCGCATCGTAGCTAAGTTCAACTTTGTGTAAGTTCTTTTGTTAACGCGCACGTTATCGGTCTTGCTCATCGCAACTTGTGCACCACAAGTTCGAGCGAAGCAGGCTCTTTTGTATGACGGCACGTCAGCACTGATTAAATCCGTCAAATATGAGCGACTCTACTGTGCTCTATTCGCTTATATTGATGCTGGTTGTAGTCCGACATGCGCTCGTCAGCCCCGTCTTTTTAACTCGGCATAATAGTCATTTTCAAGTCTATGCTCCATCGGACCTTTTTGTCATGATCTCTGGCACATCGTCGCGCTAATAAAGTCTTTTCATGCTCGACGATGTCTCTTGGAAACCAAACCTACGGATTCTGGGGCGATGGTCTCTGAGTGCGATCTTTCCCAC
The DNA here is from genome assembly GCA_030435635.1 of Armillaria borealis. NCBI lineage: Eukaryota > Fungi > Basidiomycota > Agaricomycetes > Agaricales > Physalacriaceae > Armillaria > Armillaria borealis. The sequence goes on from JAUEPT010000152.1 coordinate 12,925, forward strand.
TCGGGTCATGTTCTGTGCATGCTTGGCCGGTCCGACGATGTCTCTCCCGCCTGCTAGACCATTCCCCCATACAATCAAAGCGCAATACCGAAGGTTTTGTTGATGTCAATGTCGTGTGATTCTCCATTAAGATGCCATGCCGGGAGTTTACTCCGAGGCAATCAATGCCCCCTCAGTCCCAACCATTCCTGCTGAAAGGACGAATGCTACGGACCTCGGGCATCGACTGCTGAGCGCTGAAGAATTGAGCCAAAGACGCGTCTTTCGCGCCAGGCACTCAGTACAGCGATCTAACTGAAAATCATCTACAGAGACTAATACGTATATCAGGCGCACGCTTATACGGGTTCATCAATCATCACCAATCGTTCCTTATACTCCTCTACCTGACTCCTCCGATGTCCTGAGGAGTATCCTCCGTTCAATCAACCCTTCGGGGAAATGGACATGGCCCAAACATAATGTTGCGATGTCACCTTGATAAAGCATAGCGGCGATCCCGCCCTCGTTCATCATTGCATACCAGGATCACTGTATCAAGATTTCTAGGCTGCTTCCGTACTCTGGTGCATATAACCTGCTCCATCCTAGGGTCATGATACGCGAAACGGTGGATCGGCAGCTTTCCTTTTAATTTCTGTGCCATCAACGACGATGCATGCTACACGTGCTAGCGATATACAAGGCGCTGCTCTTTGATTCCCGGGAATTCTGACGCGCTCATAGCGTATACTGAAACGTCGGTGCGAGGACAGCCGACTTGTAGCATGCCAAGGATGGAATATGCATCAATATATGCTATGGTATAAAAGGCGGCGTATGAGGTGCGAATTTCTTCACTACACTACTTCTTTCTTAGTAACCAAACACCCCTTAGCCTCGCTCACAACATGCAATTCAACATTTTTAAACACCTTCGGATCCTCCCAGGTATTCTGTATGTATTCATTCGAATGTTTTCTGCGTGCACCACTGCTCACAACGGCATTCACAGGGGACTATGTACTAGGTTCGCACCTTCTTCGTCCGTGTTTCTCTCCGACTGAATATTCAGTAGTCCGTCGAACTCCGGCCAAGGGTGAGTGAGCTTTACGCTGCAAGAAAAGTGAGATGACAGCGCATCACAGATACACCCCTCGCGGACCACAGACTAACCCGAGCGGGGGCTCTGGGACAAATGGAAATGGACCGGTTAAGCAGCCTAAGGGTGGAAGCAATGGCGGAGGACAAACTAACACCAGTGCAGCCTCGGGAAGGCCAGGGGGACGGGCCGTATAAAGGTGGACCATGCCAGGAGACCCCGATCCATTTTAGACATCTAAGCTGCCTTTTTTATTTTATACCTATCCACCGGAAATAATTCACGCTCCCTTTATACTACTACTTATACTGGTATTTCTTTACTTACATGATGTAGTCTTTTCTTCACAGCGAGCAAGAGCTTCGTGCTCTTCTCTCGATTTGTGCTACTAGACCTACTTACACTAATATAATTCTATCCTAATTACATGGGTACGTTGCCTCGCAAGCTAAGGTATTCTGATCAGCGGTACGATGAGGAAAGCCGAGCATGGAGAATGCATTAATTTTAAATTTAGAGGTAGGAAGAGATTGGAATCCACAGAAATACGTGTACGTCTGGGACGTACCTTCTGTTCAGATCAAAAGGGTAACCTGATTAGTGTGGCAGGAATATTACTTGTTGGTTCCGGGTTCAAATCCCGATCCACAATTCCTTGAGCCTTTCGTGATCTTTTTTGTGTGGGTTAAGCCCTGAAGCTGAAGCCTTGGATTCGTTCTACTTGGACTGTCTCATGAGTGACCGTTTTGATGAATGCGTGTATTAGTAAGAGATATACGATAATGCAGAATCTGTCGATATCAGTATCGGAAGTCACAGGCCCTACATGGAAATTATTAATCTAACGACAGCGGGAGAAAGGGATCGGCTAGATAATTCGATTCGTTGTGAGGTCTACTGAGGTTACCAAGTCAGGGTAACTCTAGTAGTTCGACGGTACCAAACATCCGCGCTTTTACAGGTTCGAATCCTGATCAGAGTTTATCTATTCAAAAAGTGTCCTTTTTACGCGTGCCGATGGACTGATATTGAAGGGAAATTTCCCTAAATGGGTAACTATACATTTACAACAGCGAAGTCAAAAGCCTAAGATCATGCGACGTCCAGTAAGATTATCGATCATCCGCTACCTCGGCAGCCACAGGCATCCATACACCCAATTGCAAGAGACGCGCAAGTACAGGGTCGCCCAGAATGGGTACGATATGGAAAGCTTCCGCAGACGCACTCGCACGATGTGTTGCCTGGGTCAGCATCGGGCGGGGGAATGAACGGGCTCATGCACAGTCCTAAAACAAATGACGTCAGTTTTAGCAGGAGTAGAAGAAGACGCGACTCACCGGCCCCTACACCTGCAGAGAACAGAACACGCGCCTCTTGTCACATCCACATCCCGCAATACCGCTCCATTGGAGGTAACATCCTTCTTTCCACGTGTAAGGCTTCACATCGGGACGCAGTTTCCATACGTGCTGCTCGCTGCCTTGGGCGTCCGGCGCGGACATGTCTAAGGGAGGTTCGGTGGAACAGACGACCACGGTATCATCCCTGCGACAGGGGCACAAGACATGGATCTAGAATAAGGAGATGTGGTGCTCACCAGTAGATAGACCTGTAACCGGTCGTCTTCCATATATGGGAGCAAGCTCACGATATATTCATAAGACGACCTGTACAACTGAGTTTAAATATAGCAGGTTCATTTTTGCTGACCACGCACCTTCCTAATAAGATGTAGCATCCAAAACGGGAACACGCGTCTTGAACAATACTTTTCGTGTACTCGCGCTGCGCCACGTCTTTCTCCCGCTGTGTGCTTCCACATTTTCAACCACGATAATCTTTGATGTTATGAAAACATTATATAACACAAAAACACTCTACGAAGCTTTGCGTGATGCTCAGATAGCAATTTCGCTCCGACTCTTGATGAACTCGACTGTCAAAGTTACTTGATTTTACGTCTTCCAGCTACTTCCGAACGAACGCCCGGTTGTCTCAAAACTTCTTCTTGGATGATAGGCTACTCACAGAACACAAACTGCCTGCGGCTTGGAGCTCTTGCACTAACGCATCGTACTAAATCATGATTCTCTTAGGGTTAATCCACTACGGAGGCCAGGACTGAGCTACGCTGCATGCAGACATGACATGTACCTCGTCTCAACGGTCTCATTCGCGATTCAAGATTTCAGCAACAAATTCGACCTATATATGTTGACGACTCGGCTCCGCTTTCTTTCCTGGGGTAACAGCTATGTTCAAGTTGAAGTGTTTCGCAACACTGTACTCAGGGATAAAGAGAAAGTGGGACTAGGGGATTGGATTCTTATTGTTTTTTGTAGAGGTGTACCCGTGTCGAGACAGAAAGATGGCCGCGCGCAAATGTCCATATGGATTGTCTTCTTCCAGGACCTTCCTGTGATGGCAGACTGACGGTCAACTGACGGTGATCTATGACTGAGAAAACGCTGCTAAGAACGTTTGTAGTAGAGCTCAGAGTCTTATGCATGCAGTTGCCAACAAATACAGAATTGAAACTTTTATTTTTGTCAATACCGGAGGGAGCTATGTGTTATCGGCAGTGGAATACATGCGCGAAGGCACTTGCAAGAGCCTTCCCGTTTTGGATGCTACATCTTATTAGGAAGGTGCGTGGTCAGCAAAAATGAACCTGCTATATTTAAACTCAGTTGTACAGGTCGTCTTATGAATATATCGTGAGCTTGCTCCCATATATGGAAGACGACCGGTTACAGGTCTAACCAGTAGATATCACAGTCGAACGGGTCAGGACGGGCATACGGGCGGCGGTAGCAAAGGCTCTTCATCTCTTAGGTAGCACCCTGTCCCCGGGCCTTCTTTGACAATGCGCCCCGGCTGTAAGGGTGAAAGAACTCGTCAAAGGGTTGTTGAGCATCACAGAGTTGACAGACGAGGATGGCCATGATGATGAGAAGAAAGATGGGAAATCAGATGACTCTGAATCGCGAGCTTGGAAGAAATATAATCACGTGGTACGTGTGACTGCCCTTTCAAGTTTTCTTTCGGTCCGCGCTTTCCCGAAGCTTCGTCCGCCAGACATCGGCATTGCCGAGTCATTTTCGCGGGTAGCGCCCAGTCAGCTTCAAGACGGTCCCCGACCTGGAAGTCTTGTCCAAGCTCGAATCACGGATTTCTATGGCCCGAAAGAGGATCTCGTAGCGGACAGAACAGAGCGTCGGAAACGAGATCTGTGAGGCACGAGAGCTGGTGTGTGACTTGGTCTTTGCTCTCTCTCACTTTTCCGAATATTCAGTGATTGATTGCCACAGTTAAAGAACGCCTTCAATCGATGTACCATCCCGCTCGAAAGCAACAATGAACATCGCACCATTTCCCGTTCGCCTAGGAAGCGATGACGCACCGTTACTGCGTGATTTCCCCTCAGAGCCCTACAAAACTCCTATCGAAACCATGAACCGTCTATCCGGCACCACGCTGACCATTTTCAGCTCGTTCTTCCCGTTCAACATCTCTTTTAGGCGCCTTGGCTCTTCAGTACTTGCGCAGAGATAGATCGATAGGTGGGACGGGGAGGCCAGATGAATTCGGCAAACCCCATCCAGAAATCCGAGCGCTGTAGACACCTCAAAGACCGTATCCATCCGTCCGGTTTCTAGTAATCTTACCACAGCATAGAGGAGTATGAGGCCACTCTCATTTCGTTTTACTTCGACGGCACATAGATCAGCATGCGATGGGAGACATTCTGGCCTGTGGGCTGCACGAGAGCTCGGTATATTGTACGTGCTTTCGTCGGCCCGTTTATTTGCCATCCCCATAAAGTCATCTCTGTTCAGCCTTTTGAACAGACCGGAGAGCAGCTCGCTCCTCTATAGAATTTCCTTAGCAGCTGCGAAGAGAATCTTCGGATATCTATCTAAAGCTTGGCATCACCCTGGAAGGTAAAGAGACATTCTGTGGCAGTCGTATTGCCGAACAGAGCCTGCTTTCTGAAGCGGCCTGGAAGCCCACCACTCGGTATAGCGAAATAGAAGGTGGAAATGCGACGCCGACAATCAAGCGAAGGTTTGGGCATTGATGACACTATGGTATGTGACGAACGTACCGGATATCACAATTCATGTTCACTTGCGTTGTTTTCTTGCAGCACATGAAGATGTTACTCCCTATTTTTATCATCCTGGATGACGGTTCCGGTGGCTATCACCTCCATCACATATCAAGGATAGGTTTCGAAAGATGGTCATTTACACAACGGTATCACGGAATTCCGCATCGTAGCTACAAGTTTGTGTAAGCTCTTTCGACAGCATACGTGCTATTGGTCTTTCTCATTATGCACCGTAGTTCGAGCAGAGTAATGGGCACTTTTATGAGACAGCACGCTAGCCCTGATCAAAGCTGTCCAGTGTGAGCGACTCTATTATGCTTTATGCGCTTATACTGATGCTGGTTGTAGTCCGAAAATAGCTGGCATGTGCTCGTCTGTCCTGTCTTCGTTACCAGGAATAATGGCTATTCTCAAGTCCTTGGGCCTTTCTGCCCTGACTTCGGGCGCATAACCTCCTCGTGCCAGTCAAGTCTTTTCATGCTCGAGGATGACCGAAGAGGATGAACAAATTCGGACGCTGGAACGACGATCTCATCTGGGCACGAGTTTTCCCACTGCCGGGTATCTTCAACAATGGTTAGTATCGTTTGAGTGTGTGGACGATTTTAATAAGCTAAATAGGTTCAAAACGAATACGGGGGCCAGCCCCAAACCATTTCTCGTACGAGTACTAAATCCCTGTGCAATACCGAAGGTTTCGTTGATGTCAATGTCGTGTGATTCTCCGTTACGATGCCACACGCCAAGAGGCAATCAAGGCCCCGTCATTCTCAACCATTCCTGCCGAAAGGACGAATGCTGAACCTCGGCATCGACTGCTGAGCGCTGAAGAATTGAGCCAAAGACGCGCCAGGCACTCAGTACAGCGATCCGACTGAAAATCATGTACAGAGACTAATATGTCTATCATTGCAACAGGCACACGCTGATAAGGGTTCATCCAGTCGATCCCTATAGTTCCTCTACCCGACTCTTCTACTGTGTCCACACTCATGAGGAATACCCTCCGTTCAACCAACCCTTCGAGGAAATCGATATGGCGCAAAAATAATGTTGCGATGTCACCTTACCGGTGCCCTGTTCGTCATCACAGACATTTGCATACCAGGATCCCTGTATCAAGATTTCCCCTGTACCTCCGTACTCTGGTGCATATAGCTCAATCCTTCCTAGGGTCATGATACGCGACACGGAGGATTGGCAGCTTACCTTTTGATTTCTGTGCCATCAACGACGATACATGGTACACCTGCTAGCGATTTACAAGGCGCTGCTCATTGATTCCCGGGAATTCCGACGCGCTCATGGCTTATACTGAAACGTCGGTGGGAGGACAGCCGACTTGTACCATGCCAAGGATGGAATATGCATCAATATATGCTATGGTATAAAAGGCAGATTGTGAGGTGCGTATTTCTTCACTACACTACTTCCTTCTTAGTAACCAAACACACCTTGCAACATGCAATTCAACGTTTTCAAGCACTTCCGCATCGTTCGGTATGTATTCATTCGAATGTTTTCTGTGTGCACCACTGCTCACAACGGCATTCACAGGGGACTATTTACTAGGTTCGCACTTTCTTCGTCCGTGTTTCTCTCTGACTAAATACTCAATAGTCCATCCAACTCCGGCCAAGGGTGAGTGAGCTTTACGCAGCGAGAAAAGTGAGATGACGGCGCATCACAGATACACCCCTCGCGGACCACAGACTAACCCGAGCGGGGGCTCTGGGACAAATGGAAATGGACCGGTTAAGCAGCCTAAGGGTGGAAGCAATGGCGGAGGGCAAACCAACACCAGTGCAGGCTCGGGAAAGCCAGGAGGACGGGCCGTATAAAGGTGGACCATGCCAGGAGACCCCGATCTATTTTAGACATCTAAGCTGCCTTTTTTATCTTACACCTATCCACCGGAAATAATTCACGCTCCCTTTATACTACTACTTATACTGGTATTTCTTTACTTACATGATGTAGTCTTTTCTTCACAGCGAGCAAGAGCTTCGCGCTTTTCTCTCGATTTGTGCTACTAGACCTACTTACACTAATATAATTCTATCTTAGTTACAAAGATACGTTGCCTCGGAAGCTAAGTATTTCTCATCAATGGTATGATGAGGAAAGCCGAACATGGAGAATGCGTTCACAGTTATAGATTTAGAGATCGGAATCCACAGAAATATGCGTACTAGTACGTACGTTCTGTTCAGTTAAAAGGGGTGCTCTAATTAGTGTAGCAGGAATATCACTTGTTGGTTCCGGGTTCAAACCCCGATCCGAAATTCCATGAGTCTTTGGTGATCTTTTTTGTGTGGGTTGAGCCCTGAAGCTGAAGCCTTGGAATCGTTATACTTGGACCGTCTCATGAGTGACTGTTCTGATGAATACGTGAAGTAGTAAGAGATATACGATAATCCAGAATCTGTCAATATCAATACCGGAAGTCCCTGGCCCTACATGGCAATTATTAATCTAACAACAGCGGGAGAAAAGGATCGGCTAGGTGATTCAATTTCTTTATGAGGTCTGTACTAAAGTAAACAAGTCATGGTAAATCTGTTAGTCTAACGGTACCAAACTTCCGCGCTTTTACAGGTTCGAATCCTGATCAGAGATTCGATTTTTCAGATAGTGATCTTTTTACGCGTGTCTGTGGACTGTTATTGAAGTGAAATTTCATCGTATGGGTAACTATACATTTACAACAGCGAAGTTAAAAGCCTAAGATTAACTAAGATTATCCACTACCTCGGCAGCCACATGTATCCGTACACCCAATTGCAAGAGACACGCAAGTGCAAGCTCGTCCCGAACGGGTACGATATGGAAAGCATCCGCAGATGCACTTGAACGACGTGTTACCTGGTCAGCATCGTGTGGAGAAGTGTACAGGCTCATGCAGTTGCTATCGTCAGTCAGTAGAAGAAAATGTGACTCACCCGGCCCCGACACCCACAGAGAACAGAACACGCGCCTCCGTTATTGGCACCTTAACATCCCCCAATACTACTCCATTGGAAGTAACGTCCTTCTTTGCACGTGCACGGCTTCGCATCTTGGCGCAGTTTCCATAAGTGCTGCTCGCTGCCTTGGACGTCCGGAGCAGACGCGTCTGGGGGAGGTTCGGTGGAGTAGACGACCATTGCATCGTCCCTGCGACAGGGATATGAAACATAGGTTTTGATGAAGCTAATGTGGTGCTCACCAGCAGACACCACAGTCGTAGGGTCATGACGGGTTTACGGGTGGGTCTCGTCTCCCACGCAGCGCCCTGTCTCCAGGTCAAAGGTCCATGGGCCTTCTGTGACGATGTGCCCAAGGGAGTCCTGGCTGTAAGGGTGATAGAACTCGGCGAAGGTTTGCTGCTCTACCCGAAGATCCTCGGAATGATACCAGCGTATCTTAGATACGAGCTAATAAATAATACATGTCTTCTCAATGACTACAGGCGATGCACGCGGTGATCAGGCTAAGTAACCTGATTGCTATGCAAGAAGTGTTGACATGAGAGACAGCGCTGACTGATCTTTTTGAAATAAGAAGCTAATCGCTGTATTCATCATGTGTATTTGGGGGTAATTACCGCGGGGGCTTACTGAGTTGAAATAGCTCCTGCTCGACTGCAGCTTTCAAGGCAATGCTCGGGAGGCTCAGCCGCTCAGGCAGTGCAGGATGTAGTCAAGACCGAAGAAGTTGAACCATAGGCATTGAATTTCTGCAATAATATTCCGGCGAGTGAACCTACTTCCACTATATTCACTATCTTGAGGGAACGAAGGACGACAGAGGAAGACGCGTCGACATGTTCGAAGCAGGTGACCGTGAAAAGCATAGGCGGGCCGAACTTCCGTATCGTCAGATGGACGTTGAGGCAGGAGCTTGCGGATGCCTCATAAGGTGCTGACTAAGCTCAGAGGACTTGTCGTCATCGTGCCGTCGTCGTGTCTCAAGTCTTTCGCTTGTACCACCACCATCAATTTTCTCAGCCTGAGCTGCTCCGCAGCTGGTCCTTTCTGGAGCCTTGTATTAATCTAGTGTGATCTTGTCGACATGGCTCCAAATCCTCCATCAGGATCAGGAGGAGTCGGAACGGCATCTGGCTCCTCAGCGCCCCAAAACCCGAATGCAGTAGAAGCAATGATCGACATTTTGAAGCAAGAAGATGCGAAGAGATTGGAAAGGAATAAGGCAAGGGAGCAAAGAAGAAAGAAGGGTGAGGCAGTAGGAGAAGATGAGCCGGATATCACGCCGATAATGCTTCCTCTCATTCGAGCTGCGTCCTCCGCCAACCCCGTCGGCGCGTCCAACCCAGGTGACGCTACCAAAAACCCACAGCCTAAGCCAACGTCTACTCTCGCTCCAGCGCCCAATCCGTCAACCGGCGCTCCGGCTGTTGCAAAGATCCCCAACGGGTCACGCTTTGCGGACGTGAATGCTGTTCAGCAAGACGCCTTGCGCCACGAAAAGAAATTCTCTCAACATCTCTTTACTCTTGCACAGAATGGCATATCTCCTTGGTTATCACTATATACTGCAGATTCTGTCAAGCGCCTGCAGCTCAATCGCGAGATCAAGACACACAAAGTCACAAGGCCTGACGGGGTCAGTGTACACGTACTCGACATGAAAGGCTGCGGATTTCCAGCAGAAGATACGCTGGACAGAGCAACTTGGATGTCATGCTACACTCGCTTTTTGGTCTTCATCTCGGAGTTGTGCGGAGAAGATGGAGAGCAGCTATTAATGAGTTTCCAAGATCATTATGAATGCATGGTAGCTGATCCATCATTTGAAGATTGGTTTGAAGCATTCGTATCATTCGACGCTCTCATTCGAGCGCAATGGTTCTACAAACCTTTCTTCATCAACCCCTCTGCGCATGAGTGGGACTCTCAGCTACAGCAGGCGAAGAACAAGCATACGTCCAAGGAAATGACGGCCCTCCGCGCTACTACCAGCAAACTATCAGCACCTCAGTATTCTCCCTATACACGCTATGCTGATCATTCAAATGACCTCTGTCTTCGTTGCGGGCGAATTGGCCATCGCGCCGAGAGTTGTGAGGAGACAATGCCAAGTCGTTTTGGCAGAGTCATGCAATGCAAGCGGGATAATGGAAGACTTGTACGAACCGCAGATGGCCACGTCGTCTGTGCCCGCTTCAATCTCGCAAACGGTTGTCGGCTTCCTGCTTCGGCAGCAAGTGCAGATCATGGAATTCATATGTGTTCCCTGTGTGGCGACAGAGGGCATGGAGCATCCAATTGCACTCGTAATAATTGATTAAGGTGTGTATTGATTTGGGCCGCTTAACTATTGCCGGGTGTCATTCCCGAAGGGTAACCAGCCCCTGCCAGGCAGTTTGCCTGTGGGTGTCAGCCCCACCGGAGCGGGAAGCCGACCGTCGGGTGTCAGTCCCGTCGTTTGCAGAGTGTCATTCTCTGAGGCGAATCTTACAGTTTGCCTTACAGATCTCTATGGGGGGGAGCCGGATCCAGAGGACCGTCTGTGGCTCTTCGCGCCGGTTTGGGGAGGAGGCCCTCTGGAATCTCACTCGCGAGAAGTGTGCAGTAGCAACTATCTCACCCCCGTACTGTGTATTAGTATCATATTTATTGTATCGTCTGTGATCAAGATCGGAGAGCTTAGGCAGCAAGATCGACAGCGACCATCTTGTTTTAATCTTTTTCTTCCACTATCGCCGGTGCGTTTCATGTTTCTATAAAAACTCCGACGCCGTGGTATATTCAATTGATGGCGTCCCCGAGTTCACATTTTTGGAAGTTGCCACCTTGACTCAGTCGACTTGAAAACATATACCGTTCAAGATGATCCCCACCGGTGGTGCTTAGCGCCACGACGTAGTAGATAATTTCTGGGACCGAGAACATCCGTGATTAAAGTCAGTCAGACTACTTAGCTACGGGCTACTGATTTATCCTGGTAATTACATTCTTGCATTGGTTGATGGGAGATACTTAATTACTTATGAGCTTACTGTTCCTATGCCTAGGGCCCTGGGGTTGTCATTACATTTGAATTGCCTGAATGTCACCTCTTACGCCAATATTGACATGACGACTCCTTTTTTTGGAGTTACGAACAACAAGTCCATAAAGCTCGGAATACTTGTGATTGCGGCGTGAGAGCATGCGGGTCTACTTATCATTTGATCGGGGCCAAAGAAGACCAGAAGCACATAAGAGAGTCAGCATCTCAGACGCTGTACAAGTGGGTGCGAGGTATTATAATTGCAAGCACTAAGTTATCGATTGTAAATTACACATCATCGATGTATGACTAGAGCCTGGGCATAGGCGTCTATTCGAGACAGACCCGGACCGAGATGAAAAGGACTAAACAAGCTCACGAAGTTGTATACGGACGCAGACGTTCAGATGAGCATCTTTCCAACGGCAGGCATAGGGAACACTGATGCTGTTTGAGTCCTTCGACCCCTCGTCGCTGAAGTCTGGTCGTGGACAATGACAAGACAACCCGCTGATGCCGTCAAATTATTGCGCCGACTACTTTAGCCGCTCCACTGAAAATTTGGGCTATTTGTTGGTCTGTCATCGATTTTTCTTGGCTTCCCGGTGGTTCTTTGTGTCATCACGTTGCGCTTCGATGAACGTCGGCTTGATTTCCTATGGTCTCTAGTGTTGCAAGTTACAACGACATCATGAACGCTGTTAACCAGTCTCTCGTTGGCTCCTTTTTCACGGGAGGCTAGTCTGGCGTAATATATGTTTGTCCACGGCTACTCAGAAGACTGTGAGCACAACTTTTTAGAACTGTCCGCACGAGCACATGGTTTAGCCTCGCATTGGCATGGCTTACTAGTGCTATTCAGATACATTCTACTACTGCAGGCGCGACAACCAAATTTACCAAATGAATACGATGGTGGAGGATATCTCCTGAACTCCTTCCAAAATCATTGTCTTGATAGTTTCACCTCTAGACGCACGATCCTTATTCTGGTTAGGCGAAGGAACATACCATTGATCCACCTTCTAGAACTGTATAGGCTTTGCTTGCTATGTCGACGCTTGATGTACAAAGTTTTCGCACCGTTAGCCGCCCAAAATCAATACTAGGAAGTTTCAAGTGAATACAAATTATCCGTGCGGTCAATACTCAACCCCTCATTCTGGACAGTATAATGATGGGAATTATGATAAATTTGTGATTCAATACGTCCGTTAGCTACAGCTAAAATAGATCTAAGTCGAAACTTTGACCGTTGATCCCCACGATACATAAGCTCGAGTTGGATTCCTGGATAACCTTCAGTGTTTTCCCACTTCCCAGAATTACAATGGCGTCCCTCTTCAAGCAAGTCGCTGAGAAATTTTCGTGCACACTTCCATCATTGTCGCTGATATAAGTACTATTCTGACGAGTCGACCCAGTGATTTTGTCAAGCATGACTCTGGTTCTCAAGACGAATCCCCTACCGAAAGGTAGCTGCACTAACTGTTCGTCTATATTGCCCCTCTGATGATTTTTAAAGTCAGAAGAATCCTGGCAGGTGAATTTTGAGCTCGCTCAGGCTTTTCGGTGTGTATAAATGCTAAATTCCACTCTATTATTAGCTGCCAAACCCCATCAAGGGGAGAAAGCTCTCACACCAAGGGCTATGGGTCGGGTGGTAGCAAAGCACTTAGACCTGGGGTCATTCCCGGGTCTGCACCCATCAAGTCTTAAAAGCCGCTCATCAAGTATTTTGATCAGCAATTAGCACACGAGTATCTCTCCGTTCTATTGATTGAAAGCCATACTCCCTTGATACCCGAGTTTGATGAGAATGTTTCCGGCGTCTCGGCCATCGGAGCAATGCGGACAGAGCACAGTCATTCGGACCAAGATGTCATTCAATTTAAATATGACGCTTACAAAATTTCAGCCCTAGTATTCGCCGTCGAAGCAGTATTCGCAGCGCAGAGAATTGTAAGAGCCTTACTCACTGTTTCACTCCCTCACGCTGGATTAAATGAATGTCTGCGGCGCGCTGAAAATCGCAGAGGCGTTACGATACGAGGCGCTGGTGAGGCGTGTTTCAAGTAAATTAGGGATGGTATATTGACTCCAGCTGTGTGGATTTCCGCTAACTTTGAACCTAGGACGATGCTGTTTTTCTACCCTCGATCTAGGGTAGGGCAGCACTAGGCAGCGAAGGTCCTATTATGTTTGATACACCTGACAGGAAAGAATTTGGGCATTGAACACATGCCTCGGTTTTGACCTACTACTGTCACGAGGCTGAAGACCAACTTCTTCCGGAGCACTGATACAAGCCGGTGGGGTTGTATCCGCTGCATGGTTGTGGATCAGATGTTCGATTGATGGTATCCAGACATGGGTTCCCATGTTGTCCTGGCAGCTTGCAAGGCTTATCAGTTTGCGAAGACGACAGCCGTGAAAGGGAAAGATGGTGAGGCGGGGTACATTGGAATTTTCACGAACTCGCTTGTGCGTATTCTCCGGTCCGGCAACTGGAAGAAAGAGACGACATACGCCGAACTCGTCCATTATTGCGACGAGACGGTTCACCAGACGCCGGTCGTTGCTGGAAATCACAAATGTGCACGTATCTGGTATCAGGAGTAAAAGAATTACCGATCGTTTGCCTCAGGTTCCGATCATGGATCATAATCCTTTAGGTTTGCGTTGTATATATTTTCTGTGATTGACGTACGTTATGAGAAGAACTGTGGTTGAATTGTGATTGTATTTTGGATAATTGCCTTTATGAGCCATTTTCACTTCAGTTATTCGTTCTTCAGGACCGACGTTTGGTCCACGAAGATTACTGGAGGCGAAGACCAAATCGGTATCGCCCCGAAATATTTTCTTTGATCCGAGATGTGCTCTCTGGTAATCTAGCGGTGTTACTTGACCGCTGCAGCAAACACGTTCGAGTCTTGGACAGGGATTAGGTGAATGGATTATGGCCCTGTGACTTTTGCTTTTTGAGTGGGAACTGACTTTTTTACAGGTCCTATTCTTGCATCGTTTCCCTGTCACTGTCAAATTCTGCACCGTAATTGCTTGATTCCGAGTAGAAAGCAGTGAGCCTAGCCTCGACGTTATCTTGATTCTTGCTCTGTAGTGAACGAGTTACGAAGGATATGATCACGTGGTACGTGTGACTGCCGTTTCGAGCCTTTTCTCGGTCCGCGATTTCCCGAAGCTTACGACGTCCACCAGATACTGACACTGCAGACTGTTATTAGCTCCGTTATTGCTTTGATTTTTCGCGGGTCCAGCGCCCAGTCAGCTTCAAGACGAAAACCAGTGGAAGCGATTCTCCCCGACTGTCAGCCCTAGCCCAAACTCGAATCACGGATTTCTAATACCCGTAGCGGACAGAACAGAGCGTCGGAATCGAGATCTGTGAGGCACAAGAGAGTTGGTGCGTGACTTGGCCTGTGCTTTCTCTCATTTTTCTGACTACATTCCGTGATTGATTACCACAGTTCAACAACACCTTTCTCGCTCGAAAGCGGCAATGGACGTCGCACCATTTCCCACTCGCCTAGGAAGCGATGACGCACCGTTATCGCATGATTTCCCCTCAGAATCCCACAAAAATCCTAGCGAAACTATGAACCGTCTAGCCGGCAGTGCGCTGCGCCATTTTCAGCTCGTCCTTCCTGTTCAACATGGCGCTGTGGCTCTTCAATGCGCCGAGAAAGATCGCTAGGTGGACCGGGGAAGGGTTTCCTTGCGTATATGCGACCTGATGAATCCGGCAAGCCCCATCCAGAATCTGAGCGCTGTAGACACCTCAAAGACCGTATCCCTCCGACCGCCTTC
Organism: Armillaria borealis; assembly: GCA_030435635.1. NCBI lineage: Eukaryota > Fungi > Basidiomycota > Agaricomycetes > Agaricales > Physalacriaceae > Armillaria > Armillaria borealis. The sequence continues at coordinate 27,948 of JAUEPT010000152.1, forward strand.
TAGTGATCCTACCACGGCATAGAGGAAATTGTGTAGAATGAAGCCACTACCGTTTCGTTTTACGTCGACGACGTGGTTCAGCATGCGATAGGGAGACGTTCTAGCCAATGGGTGGATAAGAGCTCCGTATCTCGTCTGTGCTTTCTTCAGCCTGCTCATTTTGCCCTTCCTCATAAAGTCATCTTTGTTCAGCACTTTGAACGGAGCGGGGAGCATTCACTCCTCTATAAAATCTCCTTATCAGCTGCAGAGAGAATCTTCGGATACTTATACGAAGCTCGGCATCATCATGCGCCCTCGCACGTGAAGAGAACTTCTGGCGGTCGTTCCAACTTATATTACAGAACGACACCGCTTTCCGAAGCCGCCTGCCAGCCCTCTATTACTCAGTTTATGCTCTCAGGTAGGGGCAGAACAGCAAGTAGAAATACGATGCCGACATCCAAGCGAAGATTTGACATTGATGACACTATTGTATGTGACAAACGTCCAGGATACGGTCATACATGCTCACTTGTGTTGTTCTTTTGCAGTAATGCCGCAAAGCATGAGATGTCACTCCCTAATTTTCGCATCCTAGATGACGTCCAGGAGTGGCTATCACGTCCATTACATATCAAGGATTGTTTCAAAAGGCGATCATTTGAACTGCGGTATCGCGGTATGCCGCATCTTAACTACAAGTTCGCGTGAGTTCTATTCGTTAACTTGCATGCTATCAGTCTTTCTCATGCAACACAGTTCCCGCGAAGCAATGGGCGCTTTTGTATGACGGCACGTCAGCAACAATTAAATCTGTCCAGTGTGGGCGACTCTACTGTGCTTTATTCGCTTATACTGATGCTGGTTATAGTCTGGCATGCGCTCGTCAGTTCTGTTTTCGTTACCCGGCATAATGGTCATTTTCAAGTCTTTGCTCCCTCGAAGCTTTTTGTCATGTCCTCGGGCGCATCACCTCGTTGCGCCAATAAAGTCTTTTCATGCTCGACGGTGTCTTTTGGAGATCAAATTTACGATCTTTCCCACTTGGGTCATGTTCTGCGCATGCTTCGTCAGCCCAACGATGTCTCTCCCACCTGCTAGACCATCACTCTTCTTGCTGTTCGTCTCTGCGCTCGTAGAAAAATCACGAGTGAAACTTTGGGTTGGTCCGGGGATGCACGGTTGTGGGACATTGCTGTTTGGTACGAAATTATTGCGATCTTCTGGGTGTGGACGAGTTCTAATGTTGTCGTCTGTCATTTCGAAGGTTGAGTTTCGTCTCTGGGACATACCTCAGCATATCTTGACGCACCTTAATGTCGTAATTCGAGCGGCATTATCAGAGTCGCAGATTATGAGTCTGGATTAATGGAATCATGATACGTATCATTAATTAACTGTCAATTCTGGTAATAGTACATGGGTTAATACAGTACACAGTCCTGAAAGTGGGTTCGAATCCCATCAAGGGAGTTGTTTCCCAAAGATGGCATTTTTGTTAGGCTCTGCAGTCGAGTAATCGAGGTCACATCATCATACCCAAAGTCTACCTTGATAGAATTCAGCCACCTGAGAAAAGACACGATTGACTCTGTGGTTAGTAATACCATAACATATTGTATATTATCGTCTGTGATAGCCTAGCGGTTATCTTGTGCACTTACTATTTCGATGTTGGTTTTTTTGGCCCTTGGGTTGAGTTTGTGCACCCTGCAATGTGAGTTTCGGAATTCTGCCAGCGTAGTGTGGTGAGGAATCTAACAGCAGGGGTAAGATGTGTGATGGGTTCTCAATATCAGACGGATTGTCGTTTTTTCCTCTTATTTTTGATATAATTGTCTCAACACTAGTAGCAGTCACTCTGGTCATAGTCTTACGGTAAGAGTGTTATGATTAAACAGGTTCGAGTCCTGCTCAGAGATTCACGCTTTTTTCCTTTGTTTTTTCTTCCACTAGCAACTTGAACGACCTTTAAACGGGAATGTTCAATGGAATGCCCATCATCAACTTGAAAATTATGTTTCCGTATACTGAAAGCTTTCTTGGGGATTCGAACTTCGGAGCAGATCCACCGTCAGGTGGTGCGTGTGACTGCCGTTTCGAGCACTTCCAAATTCAATTTCCCGGTCCGACGTTCCTTGCTTGCGACGCTTACGAATCTATTTCTATAACTAGTCCATAGACCTCCTGGTTCCAGGCCCATATCTCACTCGAAAGCCACAATGAACATCGCACCATTTTCTGTTGCCTAGGACGATTATCCGACTCTCAGAGCCTCACGCACAGAAAAATCATGACTGTCTTCCTGATCAGATGGATTCGGCGGCAGCCAACTATTATAGGCGGACTTCCTTTCTTCTCTTTTCTGTCGCTGCTTCAGAAGGAAGAAAGTCGCTGTCCTGTCTTTTTGGTTGACTGAGGATGTTATTTCAGCTCATGGCTCGTGGCTCAGCAGGGTCTTTCTTCCGGTTGTTTTTTCCGCAAGATTATCTTTGTTCCGATTTTGTGTGCAAAGCTTAGCGTCATTATCACTCTCGCATTTCAAACCCGTACGGCCGTATTACTGAACAATGCTCACCGGTCGGAGGAAGGGAGTGGAAGGTATGAAGAAAGGATATGCAAACGAAGACGGTTCGTCGATCTACGGTATGTGACGAACGTCTCAGATACCACAATTCACACGCATGAGGTTGTTACCTCGCAGCACATCCAGCCGAGGCACTAAACACCACCAGATACATACCAGGTCGAACGGCTTTTTCGAATACAAGCGGGACGACAATGTCCAGCCCTACCAGACGAAAACTGGAGGCCTTGTCCTTCCTCACACTCGTCCAGCGCCTTCGGCACGATGCAAATACGATCATCTTATCATCGGACGCAACTTGAACTGAAGCATTACCCATGAGGGCGGCGTCTCGGTCGGTTTTCGTTCGCATGCTTCGTACTTCTTCCTTCCTGACTTGTATTCAAAGTCTAGCGACGGCCTGTCTTCGGTCCCGGTGCAAGGGCGAGAGGGATCGCTTTGATGTATTCCTCGATCATCATCCTGATTGTTGGACTAGACGCCTACCCAGCCAGTGAGCAGATGGTCTTTTTAATCGCCGGTGCGCTCAGAGTGGGACGCGCGTATTGGGTGCATGTAATGTCGGTGCAAAGGCTCGCTTCCCTCCACAGCTCCGCGACTCTGGTGTAAGGAACAGACTTTCTTCCTTATCCTTGGTGACCAGAGATAAGGGATGGGATGATTCCGCAGTGTAGCTACAATGGACTGGTAAGCTCTTACGTCAAGGTGCATACTATATTGGTCTTTCTCATAACACTGCAGTGCACGTCAGCACTACCCAAAATTTTGACTATGAGTGACTCTGCCATGCTTATCCTGATGCTAGTTGTAGTCCGAAAATGGCTTGCCCGCCTTACCAGTTTTCTCCATCATTCAGACCAGTTTTCGCCAGTCGAGTCGTTTCACGCTCGAGGATGACCAAACAAGTTGAAGTAAATTAAAATTTTTGCGGACGCCGGGGTGATGATATCCGGTTTTCCCACTACCAGGTATCCTCAATAATGGTTAGTATCATGCTTATGTTTTGGGTGTGTGGATGTACAATTCTAATGAGCCTAAAAGGTTCAAAAAATGTACGGCGGCCAGCCCCGAACCATTTCTTGTACGAGTAGGGGTTTCGCCCATACAATCAATGCGCAATACCGAAGGCTTTGTTGATGTCAATGCCGTGTAATTCTCCGTTATGATACCACATGCCCAGAGGCAATCAAGGCCCCCTCATTCTCAACCATTCCTGCTGAAAGGACGAACGCTGAACCTCGGCATCGACTGCTGAGCGCTGAAGAATTGAGCCAAAGACGCGACGCATCTTTCGCACCAGGCACTCAGTACGGCGAAACAACTGAAAATCATGTACAGAGACTAATACGTCTATCATTGCAACAGACACACGCTGATAAGGGCTCATCCCGTCGATCCCTACAGTTCCTCTACCCGCCTCTTCGGCTATGTCCTCACTCCCGAGGAATATCCTCCGTCCAACGAACTAGCCGACACGCGCTGATGGAATAGGCATGATCCAAAAGTAATGTTGCAATGTCACCTTGGTAAAGCATTCCGGATCCCGCTCTCGTTCATCATCGCATACCAGGATCCCTGTGTCAAGTTTTCCCCTGTACCGGCTACCTCCATACTCTGGTGCATATAACCCGTTCCTTCCTAGGGACATGATACGCGAAACGGTGGATCGGCAGCTTAACTTTTGATTTCGGTGCCATCAACGACGATACATGCTACACGTGCTAGCGAATTACAATGCGCTGCTCTTTGATTTCCGGGAATTCTGACGTATACTGAAACGTCGGTGCGATGACAGCCGACTTGTACCATGCCAAGGATAGAATATGCATCAGTGTATGCTAATAGTATAAAAGGTGGCGTATGAGGTGCGTATTTCTTCACTACACTACTACTTCTCTATTCAAACCACCCACCGAACCACTGCAAACATGCAATTCAGCATTTTCCAGCACCTCCGAGCCATTTCTACGTCCGTACGGTACGCATCGTCTCATTTGCCATCTACCCATCGGTGCTCACGGTCTCTTTCACAGCGGAGGTTCACCCAGGTTCGCGGGTTGCTTGCTTTTTCGTTCTTCCTCATATTGAATGCTGGCTAGTCTGTCGATGTCAGGACAAGGGTACGTGAGTTCCGCACTGGCGAGATATCTCATCGAATATTTCATAGATATGTTCCTCGTGGACCCCCGACTCGTACTAGTGGAGCCTCTACGACAACTGGAAGTGGACCGATTAAGCAGCCTGACGAAACCAAAACCGGAGGACAAACTAACACCAGTGCAGGCTCGGCAACATCAGGAGGACGGGCCGCGTAAAGGTCGACAACGCCAGGAGACCTCGATCGCATTATGCATCTGAGCTGCCCTTATATCTTATATCTATCCACCAGAAATAATTCACGCTCCCTTGCCATTTTCTATCCTATACTTGATATTCCTTTACTTCCATGATGTAGTCTTTTCTTCACATCGAGCAAGAGCTTCGTGCGATTCTCTCGATTTGTGCTATTAGACCTACTTACATTATTTAATATAATTTTATACTTATACGGATATATTGTCTCGCAAGCTAAGTATTCCTCATCAGCGATACGTCGAGGATAGCCAAACATGGAGAATGTATTCAAATTTAGGAGTAAGAGATTACACAGAAATACATGTACGACGTACGTTCTACAACACGGGGATGAGTAAGAAACAATATGTTACGGATTCTTACCATCGTTTCATGCATGTCTCGGTACGACATACAAAAAATGCTGAGATAACACTACCGAATATTCCTGTTGGGAGTCGAACCCAACGTCCACTTCGCAGTGGAGACCATATGATATCACTGTGATTAACCAATACACCACCAAGGACTTTCCGGCAAGATGATTGCTAATCACTTACTGAGTTGCTACTACCACTTACATTCTACCACAGCAACATTAGACGTTCAATCACCAACAGCAGGGCTAATTTTGAATTCCAGTCTATGTGGATACAAGGTCGGCCCTTCGCCGTTGCGCTTTTCTCAGTGAATGTCGCATCGAAAACGAGCGACACGGTCAAGGGGTGAGTGCATAATCTACACTTGTAACTACTAACGATAATTGATGAAGGCGGTTGAATTACGAGGTCGATTGACGCTGACTATGGGTTATAGGGATACCGACCGGGACATCGAGTGACGACGGTGGTGGAAGGTGCGTCATTTTAGACGAACGTACTGCAATAAAATCAGCGCTCATTCATACCGCCAGACTCGTACCAAAGAGCGATTTCCTGGACGTCTCATCACTCAATTCCTTCACGCGGCACGTCTCCGTTTCCGGCAGTGGTTGTCCCAAAAGTCTCCTTTGGTGACCAGGATTGCGACGAGGGTACGAGCTGGAATACCTGTATCCTGCCTTACCCATCAGCCACCCTTTCTATGGTATCTCCCTGCCCTCGGATTCGTGAGAGGCGAAGGTTATTGTCAAGCTAGTTTTTGAAAAGTGACGAGGTGAGGTTCCCTAATATTCCATCTTTTATCAGCGACCTAACGAGCTTCGGCAGGGACCTAGGAAGTGGGCAATATTGAATAGACCCGGAGGCCGGGAGGTCGGAGACTCGTACGAATGTGAAATGGATCCAAGAATTTTTAAGAAAATGATGTTTGTAAAATTGAGACCAGTCACAAGACAAACTCTCTGGCTGGGAGTCGAACCCAGCTGTCGCGCGAAGCCATCGCTACTATTCACATGACAGGCGCGTGTACTAACCGATATACTACCAGAGATATTAAAGGTTTTCCGCGATACGCTCTCCGAGAGAAATGAACCATCTTCTGCCCGAAACTCCTGAGCTCTGAGCAACAGCATTATCATTAGCCGGACCGAGAAAGCAACGCCAGTTTCGAGTTCTTTGTCGGGGTTTACCAGTTTTTTTTCTGATATCACGGCGAAAACGAAGGGACATCGATTCGTACACGGCGAAGGTAGTATGCAGAGAGGCTTCTCGCGTGTATTAGTCAAATGGTCGTAGAAAAGAAGGTACATGAGATTCTTATGGACTTATTCCATTCCGTCCCCGTGTCATTGTCGTCGGGGCCGACTTGTACAGAAGAAGCCGTCCGGCTTGGCGGTGTTTCGTGCCTCGACTGGATGTGCTGCGAGATAGCAACCTCATGAGCATGAATCGCGGTATCTGGGTCGTTCTTCACATACCGTAGATGGCCGGACCGTCTTCCTTTCTATGTTGCTCCATGCTCTCCCGTTCCTCGTGAGTAATACGGGTTAAAATGTGGGTGATAATGACGCTGAAATTGCATATGTAGGCATCCCTTGCTCCTTTCGGCAGACGAATCGGTGTAGGGCTGAACAAAGATAATTTTGAGGAAGGCAAAAAGAGCGGGCCACGGGTTGAAAAGCTTGCCCCATATTACCTGCAGTTGAAGTAAAATGATAGTGACCTCATTCCGCTCGATCTTCACGATGTAGTGGTAGAAATGGGAAAGTTGAAGAGAGTCCGCCCATAAAAGCCTTCCTTGTTAGCGGCCGCCAAATTCATCTGATCAGGCAGAAGTTCGTCGGTTTCTGCCAGCACGTTTTGAAGCCGTCACGCCTGAGGAAGAATGTCGAACGAGAGGGCTGGACTACCGACTGGACGTTTCCAGCCAATCGGAACCACAACGGCCTAGGCGAGCGAGAAATGGTTTGATAACATTGCCATTTTCTAGAGCGAGATATCATTTTAAAACCAGGAGGACTATGGAGGAGCTATGAGAAAGGGAAAGATATGCTAAGAGTAAAGTCACGCTCACCAGGTTGCCCTAGAAGCTGCACCACGTTTCGAATGGAGCCATAGCCAACCATAGGTCACCACATGTTCAACATTGAGACAAACCGGAACCATAAAACCACAGTAAGTGCCGACCATGAGTGGTAACCGTACGAAGCTCGATGCCTGCCGTTCGAATGTCGTCAAAGGCCAGAGTACACAGTTGACGGAAGGGTGCCGACAAAAGTTCGGCATTCGGCAAGTCGACAGGGTAAGACGGAGCCCAAAATGGAAGACCGTCCGACTGTCTGATTCCCACGCCACAAACGCGTCTCCTGCTTCCATGACAGCTCGTTCGCATACGCCGGCAGTGGCCTCAAGAATTGTGCCTACCCGTGGAAGAATGAACCGTTGTTCATGCAAGCTTCCAGGTGGGCCACTGCAAACCAGAAATCATCGAGAGATGTAAATTAGCGAACAAGTCATAGCCTCGCTTCCCTCTATTCTGATGTAAGGAGCAGACTTTCGCCCTGTTCTTGGCGACCAGAGATAAGGGATGGGATAATTCGCAGTTTAGCTACGGTGGACTGGTAAGTTCTTATGCCAAGGTGCATATTGTTAGTCTTTCTCATAACGCTGCAGTGCACGTCAGCACTACTCAAAATTTTGACTGTGAGTGACTCTGCCATGCTTATCCTGATGCTGGTTGTAGTCAGAAAATGGCTTGCCCGCCTTACCAGTTTACCCCATCATTCAGACCTCTTTTTGCCAGTCGAGTCTTTTCACCCTCGAGGATGACCAAACAAGTTGAAGTAAATTAAAATTTTTGCAGACGCCGGGGCGATGATATCCTGTTTTCCCACTACCAGGTATCCTCAACAATGGTTAGTATCATGTTTATATTTTTGGTGTGTGGACGTACAATTTTAATGAGCCTAAAAGGTTCAAAAAATGTACGGCGGCCAGCCCCGAACCATTTCTTGTACGAGTAGGGGTTTCGTCCATACAATCAATGCGCGATGTTTTGTTGATGTTCATGCCGCGTGGTTCTCCGTTAAGATGACACGCCAAGAGGCAATCAAGGCTCCGTCATTCTCAACCATTCCTGTTGAAAGGACGAATGATGAACCTCGGGTATCGACTGCTGAGCGCTGAAGAATTGAGCCAAAGACGCGTCTTTCGCGCCAGGCACTCAGTAGGGTGATCCGACTGAAAATCATGTACAGAGACTAATATGTCTATCATTGCAACAGACACACACTGATAAGGGTTCATCCCGTCGATCCCTGTAGTTCCTCTACCTGACTCTTCTACAGTGTCCTCACTCCTGAGGAATACACTTCATCCAGCCAACTAGCTGACGCCTCCGAGGAAATAGACATGGTCCAAAAATAATGTTGCGATGTCACGTTGGTAAAGCATTCCGGTGATCCCGCCCTCGTGCATCATCGCATACCAGGATCCCTGTGTCAAGTTTTCCCCTGTACCGGGTACCTTCGTACTCTGGTGCATATAACCCGCTCCTTCCTAGGGACATGATACGCGAAATGGTGGATCGGCAGCTTACCTTTTCCATCAACGACGATACGTGCTACACGTGCTAGCGATTTGCTCTTTGACTTCCGGGAATGCTGTGTACTGGCTACCTCCGTACTCTGGTGCAGATAACTCGCTCCTTCCTAGGGTCATGACACGCGAACGGTGGATCGGCAGCTTACCTTTTGAATTCTGTGCCATCAATGACGATACATGCTACACGTGCTAGCGATGTACAAGGCGCTGCTCTTTGATTCCTGGGAATGTTGACGTGCTCATGGCGTGTAGTGAAACGTCTGTGCGTGGACAGCCGACTTGTAGCATGCTAAGGATGGAATATGCATCAATATATGCTATGGTATAAAAGGCGGAGTGTGAGGTGCGTATTTCCTCACTACACTACTTCCTCTTTGGTAACCAAACGCACCTTAGCCTCGTTCACAACATGCAATTCAACATTTTCAAACATTTCCGTGTCCTCCCAGGCGTTCAGTGCGTATTTGTTCGAATATTTTCTGTGTGCACCGCTGCTCACGATGGCATTCACAGAGGACTATCTAGGTTCGCACTCTATTAATCTATGCTTCTCTCTGACTGAATGCCCAGTAGTCCGTCCAACTCTGGACAAGGGTGAGTGAGCTCTATGTTGCGAGAAAAGCGAGATGACTATCCTACGGCGCATCACAGATTCATCCCTCGTGGAAAGGGGACTAACACGAGCGGGGGCTCTACGGGAAATGGAAATGGACCGATTAAGCAGCCTAATGGTGGAAGCAATGGCGGAGGGCAAACCAACACCAGTGCAGGCTCGACAAGACGGGCCGCGTAAAGGTCGACAATGCTAGGAGACCTCGATTTATTTTACCCATCTAAGCTGCCTGTTTATCTTACACCTATCCACCGGAAATAATTCACACTCCCTTGCCCTTTACTATACTAGTATTTCTTTACTTACATGATGTAGTCTTTTCTTCACATCGAGCAAGAGCTTCGTGCGATTCTCTCGATTTGTGCTACTAGACCTACTTACATTAATATAATTCTATCTCAGATACGTTGCCTCGCAAGCTCTCATTATTGGTACGACGGGAAGGCCAAACACTGGAGAACGCATTCATGCTTTTACATTCAGAAGTAAGAACTTGCAATCCATAGAAATACACACACACGGATCGGTAAGAAACGGTATATATCTGACAGATAATAGATTCCTGGAATCATTATCCTACCGCCGTTTCATCCTTGTCTCGACAGGACATACAGAAAAAAAATGGATCTCACGTCATTTTAGACGACTGCAACAAAATCAGCGCTCATGCATATCGCCAGACTCGTACCAAAAAAAAAGCGATTTCCCGGACACCTCGTCACTCAATTCCTTCGCGCGGCACATCTCGTTCTCATCCAATCGCGTTTCCGACAACGGATATTCCAAAAGGGTCGCTCTCCTTCGGGAGCGGGAGGATTAACAGCCAGGACACGAGCTGGAATGTCTGTATCCTACCTCGCCCATTAGCCACCCTTTCTCTGATATCTCCCTGCCCTCGGATTCATGAGAGACGAAGGTTATTGTTAAGCTAGTTTTTAAAAAGCGACGAGGTGAGGTTCCTCAATATTCCTTCTTTTATCAGCGACCTAACGAGCTTCGGTAGATGCTCCTGTTCCGCGCACAATATAAGGGCTAATCATAGTTTGGATCCGAAGGAAACAAGTCATGCGCCCGGGACTAGGGATGCTTATTTGAACTCAAAGTGAGCAGCGAGTTCTATCATTCCCTCGTTCTGGAATGTACTAACCACAGGACCAAAGGATATCGCGCCGCCCTCAATAGGGAGGATTAAAGACGGGCTGAATCCTGCCAATCTGCAAGACGGTTTACCACCTCTTCCCAACTGCAATGTTTATTCATCGCTGAATGTCGCGCTACATTTCCATCCAAAGATCTCACCGCCAGCAAATACTCCTGTCCATCCCAGTCTCGCCGCTGTGCTTTTGCCGCGACTTGGTCGGAGCTTGCGAGATGCAGTGCGGTAGACAGGTCGAGCAAAGGCTGCACACAGCAAGATCCTTTCTGCTCGTCTCTTTCCTTCGAATTATTTTTTGTTTGTGGGCAAGCGCAGGAATGTTTGAAGAGGTGAGCTTCACTTGCTCCTTCAAGTTGTATGCTCAAATTATCAGTGCTCATATATTATTCGTGCGTAGGCCGCAAGCCTACCTGTATTACCCCGAAATATGAAGCTGTATTTTTGCCAGTATAGAAGACGAGCAGCGGAATTCTCAATTGATGACGTGACCCTTCGTTCCAAGCAGCTGCAGGCCGGGGGATACTTCTGGCGTACGTGAACATGGTACGTATCCTCTTGTTTTACGTGAAATATCAATGTTCATCCGGTTTCAGTCATGATCGGCAGCCTCCAATCCGGCCTATGGAAGGTTCTTTTCATTCGTCTGCATTTAGCTATAGGTGTACAAAACAGCAGTGACATCGATGACAATGCTCTCGCTGAATGTCGACATGTGAAATATCACCGCCTACGACTTGAGTGATGGGCCAGCTCCCGTGAAGCACGTCCCTGCGGCAGAAGAATCTTTGCTCCTGCCAAGCGGTTGGTGAACTTTACCTGCTAGATACTGATGATGAGTACCGCGAAACAAAGCTCGTCAACTTCAACAATGCGAAGTAAGATGGCTTTCCTGCATATAAAACGACGCTGATATTGGTGTAAAAAAGGTGCTATCATACTCGGAGTTCAATCTGTCGACAATTCACTAGAGACTGTTCCGTATTCATGGACCCTTGTTTCATAATCTTGATCTGTATCATCAACTTTCGTCTATGTTAGTCGTCACTTGCCCTAATCTGTTAAACTTGCAGTACTCGTTGAATGAGCACCGTATACCTACAATGCCATACAGCGCTGGCCTTCGCGTCTCCAATAACGTGCAGACTCTGCCGCCATTTTCTAGGTACCGCGACACTTTCAAATGCTGGAAAAGGTTGATCTATGTCCTATTTCCAGTCGTGCAAAATCTGGGGCATTACGACATTGGAAAAGTCACTATCTCTGGTGGCGTGATAAGCTGCTAGCCTGCTACGGACTACACAGTGATGTTTTTTTTTTCGGAATGCTGTGACGGGCGCCATTGAATGAACCCTATCGTTACCCGACGGGGCCGTTTTCTAGGGGTTCTTACACCTGTCAGATACTTCGCCAAATTTGAGAACTTCACGATAGGCTCAAACGGCACCCCAGAATTGGGGGATAATTCATTAAAACCTAAGGTTACAGGGCAGCCATATTGTAATACAATGCTGTAACTGTAGCCCGTGTTAATCTATTACATCCCCTTGACTAGAGGCAACATTGAGTACGCTCTTTACAGGGTCTGGACCAGGGCTGTGATTGCGTAACACACTATAGCTGAGCTCATCACCTGGCACAGTGAGCACCATGTCGATGCCGTTTGGCCGCTGACCAGGCCTGGCGCCCTGTGCGCCCATTACCACTTTTGCACTCTGGATCTGTTGGGGATCTATAAACCCGGTTCCGAATCGATGTTCATTCTTGTTTGGGTCCCATAAGCTCTGTCGTGCCCTGTCTAGGTGCCTGAGCAAGGCTTCTTTCATGATCTCCATGTCAGACACGCGACTAGAGGATTTTCTGGCCCGGACATCATTTCCTGCCAAGGCATCGTTCTTTTATTTCTGACTCACATCAATGTCACATTCATATGTTTTTATGAAAAAAAATTTCCGAGTCTACAAAAATTTGTCTCATTCAAACAAGAAACAGAACCGCGTCGTATATTCGGCCTGTCTAAAATGCGAGAATAAAATGTGACCAAAATAGCTACCTATATGCTATCAGGTATCCGTATCCCCTAACTGAAGTGCCGGCACATCGTAGCTAGACACTCAAATGCCTCCGCCTCACGAAGCCGGAACTCGCTATCCAGGAGTTTGAGATTCCGCGGCACATGCCCAACCACCTCACTTGGGAGGAATGCGCGGAAATGACCGTAGTATGAGAGGGAAGTGGATCCTTGGGACCTTGACCGTGACGACGACAAAATCAGGGTGCCATATGCTGCATGGCGAAGATGAGTTTGCACAAAATATGACAGCCCTAAGGATAGTGATGAGACGGGGATGAGAAAAGAATTATTCGTGCACATGATGGCAGGTACTGGGTATGCTCAGAGAGAGGATGGCGATAGACCCAGCAGTTGCCAGTGAGTCAGGAATAGAACCATGGTAGCACGAGGGTAGTGGCACACGGATGATGTACTTCACAATGATAAAACGATCGGAATACCTGACGCATATCGTAGACGTTGTCGCCGCCATTGCAAGCGGGGCTATGCAGAAGACAATGGTGCTAGAAATTGGCCAGGAATTGGGTGTTGATATTTGCTGGGTTTGCTGGCAACGTCGTAGTGATGATAGTATAGCACAAGAAAGGCACGGAGAGGCTGGTAAAAAGCCGATAGAATTAGGAAGCTCTACTAGACTGTGGTCGTCGTGGACGTTGTCCACGACGACGATGACAGGCTGGATCCATGATCGGGAGATGCCGAATTTCCTTTTCAGGATGGAAGACATCGGAACGGAAAGAAAAAAACGACTTCCGTCACCCGTTCTACGTATTCTGAGATGCTAAAACTCATCGGAATACATTGAACCATATATGATACAGCTCCGTGTCGACTTTAAGGCCTGAAAAATGACTTTGTAATTTCGGTCCGACAACTTGAACCTGAGGGTAAATGCCATTCAACTTGTACCGTAGAGCAAGACCTCGCTTCGACGTCTCGGCAGACTACCATGCGCAAAATAAATATGAGATGGAATAGGTCGGTCACTGTACATTCAAATCAATTATTTGGGGGCGTGGCAGGCACCAGTAACCAAGGGAGAAGACACCGAGAGAGATTTTGTTATTCCTAACGATTAACTTTCTGACATCACTTTCAAGTGGGTTTTCCACCACTATGAGAGAATTATTATGCAATCAGGATAAAACTTGAAAATATAAGAGTGTTTATATGCAATCCACCAATAGAAAGGTCGACAACTAGGCAGAAAACATGAAGTACCCATTCATGCCGTGGATCTGGGACCGTGAGTACCAGATGTCAGCAATAATGATACAGTACTGATGGCATACAAAAGATTTAATGAAGGCATAAATTACTAGTCAAGACGAGAGTAGCTGCGTTTGAGGAATGGGAGTGCAGCACAAGAATTTTCGCCGAGATTTCTGTGATAGCTAGGAATATCATGAATCCTGGAGTCCTGCGAAAGCCAATCCACCTCAAGAAAACACTTTCAGTGCAAATAAATATGGTGAGAAGCGATGAGATAGATGCATGCATGCACGTCGTATGCGTGAGTGTACAAGCGCCGTCAGAGAAAGAAGAGTCACGCCCGTCACACCTCAGAACATATGCCCATATGCCGCGGTACGGAATACCGTACCGAAGGTTCCTGATCAGAACAGAATATAAATAGAACACGAAATATCGGACAAGCCAGAAATCCGCGGAGAACCTACAGGAACCGAAAAAAAAGAAGCAGTCAGCCAAAAAGGAAAGCAGCGCGCTGAGCCAAAATGGATGTGCAGTGAGCGGGCAGCGGCCCAGCAATGAGCCCTTCATGTGAATCATAGTGATTGTAATAAATTACCTTGAACTGTGATTACAGGCGAATATTACAATACATGCGCCCTATCATTATAGTATTGTTATGTATTAGAAGGTATATATGGCCTGCAAACGGGTCCATTTATTTGAGGCCACTTTTAATGGTGTCCTCTCAATAACTTTCTGTTCCAGTCCTGCGACATGCAGCCTGCTCTCTATTACTTTGTTATCCCTGTGATTGCCTATTTGCTCGTTGCTGTCCCTCTGCGCCTCTGGAAGCGCAGATATGCGATTCGAAAGATTCGCGGACCACCATGTCCTTCATTCTTATTAGGTTTGCTCAGATTGACTCCACTGTCTATGCTTTATTCTAAATGATAGTTATCAGGTCATGAATACCTCCTTCGTAGTCGTCAGCATGTAGGCGACTTGGAGATGAAATAGTATCAACAGTACGGCGCTGTATATCGCACGGGCGGGTGCTTCGGGGTCAGAACTTTTGTCTATCTTTCTGCAATGACTCTGACTTCTATGACAGCAAGATATTTTGTCCGTCGCTGACCCAAAGGCGTTGCGGTACATTTTTCATTCTTCTGGATACCGATTCCCAAAGACAAGAGATGCCCGTCGTATCATAGATGCACTCGTGGGACAAGGCGTATCTACTGTTGAGGGTATGCCAGCGGGTTCTGTGTTGCCAATGTTCTTTGTTTGATTGAAGTTCTAGATAAGATCCACCAACGCCAGCGGAAAATTCTCGGTCCTGCTTTTGCTGCATCCCAGCTGCGACTCTATCTGAATGTCTTCCAGGCATCTGCCCTGAAGGTACGGAGGTACACCGGCTTCCACGACATTAGCTCATTTGAACGCTCTAGCTTATAGAGAAGGCTAACGAGTATGTCGGGGAAGGCAAAGAGGTCAACGTGCTTCAATGGACAAGCAAGATCGCGCTAGACATCATAGGCATCAGTAAGGATTCATCGAGCGCTCATGATCTCCAAAGTTATTTACAGCCGACTCGCCAGCCTCGTTTAGATATAAATTCAATTCCCTTAACGATGGACAAACCGAGCTGATGGCGGCGCTTAACAATGTCTTGTAGGTTTAACCTGCTTCATTTGGGGTGTGTCTTGCCTACTCGTTTTTAATAGCGTTGAATCTCAGACGAAATGGGAGCTTCCGTTCACCGCACTCTGGCGCATACTTCCCGAATGGGTTCTTTTACTTCTCGAGCGGCTGCCTAGCAGAACTGCTGTGCGACTGAAGCGGTTTAAAGACGTTGCTTCGAAAGTATCCCGGCCTATCTTCGAGAAACAACTGAACGAAGTAGTCAATAATGCCAATCCGTCTGAGAAGGACATCGTCAATGTTCTCGGTATGTGGGACATGTCACACCATTAACAGTCATTTATCATCATGAACTAGCGATGTCTCATCTCGCTGATGATGCGAAGAAGAAGATGAGCGACCTAGAAATTGACTCCCAGCTAGCGTAGGCTTCTTCCACCCTCGTCTACTTCATTTAGCTGAGTAAGTGGGATAGGACATTCATTGTAGCAGGTCACGACACGACTGCGAGCGCTATTGCCTGGCTTCTCTATGAACTGAGTCGTCATCCTGAGGTTCAAAGGAAGGTACGCGAGGAGATAGCCATAGCTAAATCTAAGGCTCCTGGGGCGCTTACTTGTGGCGATTATGATGCAATGGCTTGGCTCAACGCTGTTATCAAGGTGCGATATCGTTTTATAATATTTTGAGCTGTAATTGACGATGATTGGCCTAATCACAGGAAGTTCTCCGGTACCATCCCCTTGCGTATGGCCTCTTTCGTGAAGCATCTGAGGACGATGTCCTACCGCTAGCCGAACCTATCATTACTTCGGATGGCCAATCGTGTTTGGAAATCCCTATTTCTAAGGGTCAAGTTATCTTCGCCTCTGTGTACACCTATAATCGGTGAGTCTAGTCTGATCATATCCAGGGCAGCCCTTTGATTAGTTTTTACTAGCCTGCCGTCGGTCTGGGGTGATGATGCTGCAGAATGGAATCCTTGCCGGTTCCTTGAAGATCGTGGGACAAAGCAGGAATCTCTTGGGGCCTATGCGAATTTGTAAGATCCTGTCTCTGTCGCATAAGTACTAGACCGCTAATTCCGTCCCTTGATAGGATGACTTTCAGTACGAACAACATGTCTTTGTTTGAGATCCTTCGTTGATTACCTCGCGACTTTAACAACAGGCGCTGGTATTCGTGGGTGTATTGGGTGAGTATCAAAAGCCTTAGAAGCGATGGATCAGCCTTAACTTATAATTTCTTGTACCAATAGGTGGCGATTCGCGTGAGCATTGACGAACTTACCAATCTATTTGACTCTCACTGGTTAACAGCATTATGGAGCTGCAATCGGTGGTCACAGAACTTCTCAGCAACTTTGAATTCAGCATTCCGAAAGGAGCACCGGAGTTGCAGCATGGTCCCGCGGGTATTGTTTTGATCCCCATCGTTCCGGGGAAGGCGAATGAAGGACCACAGGTACCACTGCTTGTTACCCCTCTCAATAAACAGGTCTGACTGTTGGAATACTGGCTCTAATGATGGTTGTTTACAAGAATTATTGATGAAAGTTGTACACTTAGTTAAATCGAATGAAGCCCTTTTACTTCCCGGGTGTAGCCAACGGATGTTGTTAATATAAAAAATACGGGAAACAATCATGATTAAAAACGAAATTCGGAATTTGCAAATGCGTCATTTGGGACTCGAACCCAAATCCTTGCGGCCAGGTTAATGCCATGAGACTACCAGAGGACACAACTTTGGTACTATTAACGGAGTAATAGTCAACGAACCACCTCGTGGTCGGCCAATTGCAACATTACGCATCTTTGTACTTTCTGATTGGGACTTGAACCCGACGTCCGAACTCTACATAACCAAGGACCCTTATACATCTTCCCCTCGACTGTTAGATTTCTCATTTTTGATAGTAACAGAGAATGGGACCTCCAGAAGAGCATAAAAAATTCATACCAAATAACGATATCCCCCCGTCTTCGCATGGTACAACTCGTCTTCATCCGACCGCGCTTCCGATAATTCTCCCCGGACCACCCATTCGCCTTTTGGTGGGGCTTTGCTACCAACGTAGGGTGGCAACGATAGGATGATGGTCTATCAGGCGGGAGAAACATCGTTGGGGCTGGTTATACTACGCGCAGACTCTAGTGGGAGAACTCATGCCCAGGCGAGATCATCGTCCCAGCGCATGACAACGAGGTCCGAGTGATGGAGTAATGGTAGTTATGCCTGGTATCGACCTTTGGGCCATTTTCGGACCCCTACCAACATCAGTATAAGCGAATAAAGCATGACGGATTCACTCACAGTCGAAAATTCGCCCCATCCTCATCTGAGATAGCCGTCTGTTCCTTCCATCGAGCATTGTCGCGGAGCTGTGGAGGGGAGCGAAGAATCGCAATGGCATTGCCTGCACCCAGGGCCATTATGCGCATCTCACTCTGAGCGCACTGGCAATAACATGAGGTGCAAAAGACCATAAGCCCAGTTCCGTTTTAGGGTAGACATCTAGTCCAAAAATCAGGATGATGATCTAGGAATAGACCGATTGCGTACCATGATGGATTCTCTGGCCTGGTGACAATCTCCCTCTTAGGTCCATCTCCCCGGGACAAGTCACACTAACTGGAGGCTGAGTTGACCAGGACCCGCCGCGGCTAAACTTCGAATATAAGTCAAAAAGGAAGACATATGCATTCACACGAAAACTGACCGAGACGGCGCCCCCATGGGCAATGCTTCAGTCAAAGTTGGAGCCTGATGATAACCAGATTGTATTTGCATCAAGTCGAAGGCGCCGAGTGTAATTCGGGATGAGGGCCTCCAGTTTTCGTCTTGCACGGCTGAACGCGACATTGTTGTCGTACTTGTACTTGGAGAAACAGTGCAACCTGGCATGGGGCTTTCGCGCCTCGACTGGATATGCTGCGAGACAACAATGTCATGTGTGAATTGTGATATCTGAGACGTTCACCACATACCGTAGATAGCTGAACCGTCTTCATTTGTATGTCCTTTCTACGTGCCCTTCCGCTCCCCTCCTGCCGGCGAGCATTCTTCATTAATACGGGTTAAAATGTGATCGCCAGAGGTGATAATGATGATGAAATCGTTTAGGTATCCACCTGTTCCTTTCGGCAGACGAAATCGAAGTAGGGCTGAACAAAGATAATCGTATGAGGAAGGCAAAAAAGCGATGAAAACACATACCAAGCCGAGAGCTGAAGATATCCCCCATCTGTAGTCCACGTAAAACGACAGGATAACACCTTTCTTCTGCCTTATCGTCACGATGCTGCGGTAAAAAGGGAGTCCACCAATCATAGTCATCCTGGTTGGCGGCCGCCGAATCCAAGCACCCATGCTTTTTCCGCGTGAAGTTGGGTCTTGGAGCAAAAAATCAAAATGCATAAAAGGTGTTGAACGGGAGGGCTGGCGTTGAGTTACCGACTAGACGAAAGAGGTTCGTGGCCCAGATTTTGGAGCATCGTGAGTGTCTGAGGGAAAAACGTGCTAGATAATCTGCGTGGACCTGCGTGGAGTAGGTGGATGTGGACCGGGAATTAAAATTTGGAAACGGCAGTCACACGCACCACGTGACGAACGACTCTGACGCGTCATAATGCCGCCCTTGCCAAGCGTGGTGCATCAACGTCAACCTCCAAGAAAGATATCAGTATCATACGGAAACATGGCTCTATTATAGTGGGTATTCCATTCAACATCCCGTAAAAAGTGGTCTAAGTTGCCAGTGGAAAATATTCCTATGCCGATGTCTACTTAATCTCTGAGCAGGACTCGAACCTGTCTACCGAGTCGAAACGTTGATACTGTAAGACTACGACCAGAGTGGCCGTTACTAGGGCTCAGGCAATAATATCCACAATACGAGATCTTACGATCAAAACTGACAATCTCCTCCCCATCCTTGTACTTTCCGATTGAGACTCGAACTCGAATCATGTGGCCTGGGTTAATGCCATGAGACTACAGAGGGCACAACGTAGGGTAACAGTCGCCGGCCAATTGCAACATCGCACATCTTTGTAATGAGAACCCATCATATTTCTTCCCCCCGCTGTTACTAGTAGAATAGATCGACAGCAGTTCGAAACTTACATTGGGCATATCCAAATGACATAGAAACGAGGGTAAGAAAAAGACCAACCAATACCTAAAGCACACGAGATAACCGTTAGGCTACCACGGACGATGATCTACTATGTATTATAATATTACCAACCAGAGTCAATCATGTCTTTTATCAGGCGGCCGAACTCCATCAAGGTAGAATTTGGTTTGGGTATCGCTATGAGATCCCCATCAGGATCCGGCATATTGGACAGCAAAACACAAAGCTTATCAGGCTCACCTCCCATGATGGGATTCGAACCCGCACTTCGAGAATGTGCACTGTTAACCCATGTGCTGTTATCAGAGGTGACATGCGACAGTTAATTAATGATACATACCATGGCCCCATCAACCCAGATTCATAATCCACGACCTCTGATAATCCCGGCCGAGTTACGAAATGCACGTACTCGAGGTATGTCTTGAAGATGAAACTAAATCTCCGATTGGCAAACATTGGATTTAGACAACTAACGACAAATTAGCACTCATCCATACCATAAAACCAACATAAATTCATACCAAACAACGATTTTCATCCAACCGCGCTTCCCCGGACCACTCCGAAATTCTCACTCGTCTTTGGTGTGACCTTTCTACCAGCGTGGCGATGAACGGCGACGATAGGATGATGGTCTAGCAGGGAGGAGAGGCCTCGTTGGGCTGCGCAGAACGTCGCCCCAGGATCCGCAAATTTGAATTCGCTCAACCGGTTTGGGACATCCTCGAGCGTGAAAAGACTTGACTGGCGCGACGAAGTTATACGCCCGAGGTCATGACAAAAAGGCCCGATAGAGAAAAGACTCGACAATAATCGTTATGCCCGCGAAGACAGGGCGGACAAGCACACGCCAGCCATCTTCGGACTACAACCAGCATCACTATAAGAGAATAAATCACAGTAGAGTCACTCATAGTGGACAAATTTGATCAGGGCTGGCGTGCGGTCTCATCAAAGCGCCTGTTGTTCTGCTCGAACTACGGTGCATAATGAGAAACACCAATAGCATGTACGTTAACGAAAGAACTTGGTCACACTTGAAGCTGCGATACGGAATTCCTTTATGCCGTTTAAACGACCATCTTTGGAAACCTATTCCTTGATATGAGATGGACGTGATAGCCACTCTCGGATGTCATCCGGATGATAAAAATCGGGAGTAACATTTCCACGTTCTGCAAGAGAACAACGTAAGTGAACATGAATTGCGATATCCGGGACGTTCGTCACATACAATAATGTCATCAACGTCTAGATCTTGGCTTGGATGACGGCGTTGCATTTCCACCTACTAATTCACAATGTAAGCTGAGTGGAGGGCTTCCACGCAGCTTCAGAAGCGGGCGATCTTCGGCAATACGACCGCCAGAAGGCCTCTTCACCTTCCAGTGTGACGATGATGCCGAGCTTTGTATAGATATGCGAAGACACTCTGCAGCTGCTAAGGAAATACCATAGAGGAGAGAGCTGCTCCCCGCTCCGTTCAAAGGGCTGAGAATAAACGTGATTTGACAAGGAAAGCCAAAATAAACGGACTGAAGAAAACACATACAAGATACCGAACTCTCGTCCAGCCCACAGGCTAGAACGTCTCTCCATCACAAGCTGAACTATGAGCCGTCGACGTAAAACGAAGCGATAGTGGCTTCATATTTTCTATGCCGTTGTAAGATTACTAGACACCGGACGGAGGGATACGGTCTTTGAGGTGTCTACAGCGCTCTAATCTCTGGGTGGGGTTTGCCGAATTCATCAGGTCGCGTATACGCAAGGAAAGCCTCCCCCTGTCCACCTAGCGATCTTTCTCTACGCATTGGAGAGCCAAAGCACCTAAAAGAGGATGTTGAGGGTGAAGGACAGGCTGAAAATGGTGCAGCGCGATTCGACTTTGAGCAAGGCTGACAGCTCGGGGAAGATCATTTCCACTGGTTTTCGTCTTGAAGCTGGCTGCGTGCGGGATCCGCAAAAAAATCAATCAAAGCAGCGTATCGAACATGGGAAAGCTCCTTGACGCGATCATCGTCCTGGCGCGCGCAAATATTTGAATTTGCAAATCCTCGACTTGACTTGCGATGCGCCCGAGGTCATGACAAAGAGGTCTGAGTGATGGAGTGATGGTCATTATGTCTGGTACCGGCCATTGGGCCATTTTCGGACTACAACCAGCATCGGTATAAGCGAATAAAGCATGGCAGAATCACTCAGTCGAAAAATCGTCCCATTCTCACCTGAGATAGCCGTCTGTTCCTTCCATCCAGCGACAGCTCTTCATCGCGGAGCTGTGGAGGGAAGCAAGTCTCCACAATGTCATTGCCTGTACCCAGGACCATTACGCACATCTCACTCTGAGCGCACCAGCCGATAACACGAGATATGAAAGACCATAAGCCCAGTTCCGTTTAAGGGTAGGCGTCTAGTCCAAGAATCAGGTTGACGATCCAGGAATACACCGATTGCGTACCATGTTGGATTATCTGGCCTGGGAACGAGCGCCCTCTTAGCTTCATCTCCGCAAGACAAGTCACACTAGGACTTGAGGCTGAGCGCTGAGCGCTGAGCTCTAAGGGTGACAGGGACCGGCCGTGGCTGGACTTCGTATAAAAGTCAGAAAGGAAGAAGTATACATTCACATGAGAACTGACGGACACGGCGTCCCCATGGGCAATGCTTCAGTCGCAGATAAGGTCAAAGTTGCAGCCTCATGAAAACCGGATTGTCTATACATCAAGTCGAAGGTGCTGGACGAGTGCAATTCGGGGCGAGGGTCTCCAGTTTTCGTGTTGCCGGGCTGGACGTGTCATTGTAGTCCCACTTGTCCTTGAAGACGCCGTCCGACCTGGCATGTATCTGGCGGTGCTTCGTGCTTCGATTGGAGGTGCTTTGAGATAACAACATTGTGAGTGTGAGTTGCGGTATCTGAGGTATTTGTCACATACCGTACGTGACTGAACCGTTTTCGTTTGTATGTGTTTTCTACGTGCCCTTCCACTCCCTTCCTCCTACCAGTGAGCGACTTGGAGATGAGCTCTAGGGATGACAGGGACTAGCCGTGGCTGGACTTCGAATACGCATGTGATCGCTAGAGGGTGATAACGACGCTGAGCTTGGATAGGCACCCCCGGTTCCACAAAATTGGCGCAGAGCTGAGTAAATATAGTCTCGTGAGGAAGGTAGAAAGAGTAGAAGAAAGCACTTACCGACCCACGAGCTAAAACTTTCCCCCCGCCGCATCTGCAGTCGACGTAAAACGACAAGATAGCGACTTTCTTCTGCTTGATTCCACGATGCAGCGGTAAAAACTGGAAGGAAGGAAGTTCGCCCATCATAGTCATCCTGGCTGGCAGCCGCCCAATCTAACCAGCCATGCCTTTCCCGTATGCTGGGTCTTGGAGCAAAAAATCAAAAGGCATGAAAGGTGTCGAATGGGAGGGCTGGCGCTGAAGCTGCTTGAAGCTCGCTGAACTGCCGACTAGAAGATGAAAGAGGTTCGTGGCATTGAGAGCTTCGTGAGGGGTCTGAGGGAAGAACGTGCCAGATAGGCGAGCGAGCAACGGCGTGATGTTCATTGCCGCTTTCGAGTGGGTCGTCGATTTGGAACCAGGAGGTCTATGGAGTAGTCATAAGAAAGGGGGAGATAGACTCGTAAGCGTCTTGAAGCTTGATGCTTTGATGCTCGACAGTCTTGGCAGAGTCTACGTAGTACGTGGACCTGCGTGTGGAATTTGAAAGAGCTCGAAACGGCAGTCACACGCACCACGTGATGATACGAGGTGGTGCGAATTTCAATGTTCGAACCTGTTCGAACCTCCAAGGAAGATATCAGTATGTACGGAAACATGTTTTTACAGAGGATACTAACGACAGAACACAGGGAATAGCGCACCCGAGCCGGACAAGCCAAACACGCCTGGATGGGAGCTCCGCCAGGGAGCTGATCGATACGAAGAAGAACAGTACCCCCACGGGGAGCCCATGAAGAGATCATTACAGTTCGACTGCAGTGGTCTAGTGAGTCAACTCTCGTTTTGTTTCCACTTTGTGGATCCTGATTTCTATGTAACTTGTAGATGAGGGTAACGAGGTATAACGTACGGCGGTAAATTCCAACTTCTTCTCGTGTGGTTAGGGCGCCTGTTTTGGTACCCATACTATCAATGCATAATCCAGAATGTTGCTCGATCTCAATATAGAGTATTGTGCGATTCTTCGTTAAGATGCCAGGCTTTTCTCCGAGATCGCGCACATGATACCAGGCTTCTCACATTGAACTGGTATCCAAAGAGGCTTGTTTGCCAGATACATTCCCTACGATCAACCGCGCCAGATCATGCGCATCGAAACGAAGGTGTATCTCGCTCTTGATTGGAATTCAACGGGCAGCGGATAAGGCACCCTGTTGGGTTGTTTTAGGTGGGATGCCGGTGCCTTTGGTGTATTGCTGTGAGGGCGATGAAGACCGCCGTTAGGCAATCAAGGTCCCTATAGTTTCGCCCCCGCCACTCTCAATTGTTGCTGCTGCTGATACCAACCTCGGGCAGTAATAGTATTCCTTGGATGTTCACCTCCCTGAACAATTGAGTCGAAGACGCACGCTTATACAATCGCTTCGTAGATCGTCAATTGTTACCTATACTATTCCTTGGATGTTCGCCTCACTGAACAATTGAGTCGAAGACGCACGCTTATACAATCACTTCGTAGATCGTCAATTGTTACCTATAGCTCCTCTATCCGACTGCTCTGATGCGTCCACACTCCTGAGGAATATCCTCATCCAACCAACCCTCCGAGGAACGACATGGATCAAAACTAATGTTGCGATGTCACCTTGGTAAAGCATACCGGCGATCCCACCCTTGTTCATCATCACGGAGGTTTGCATACCAGGATCCCTGTTTCAAGATTTCCTGTGTACTGACTACCTCCGTACTGTGGTACAGATAACCCACTGTCATGATACGCGAAATGGTGGATCGGCGGCTTCACTTGTTATATTTTGATCTTTGTGCCATCAACGACGATACATGCTACATGTGCTAACAATTAAGAATGCGCTGCTCTTTTATTTCCGGGAATGCTGACGTATACTGAAAGGTCGGTGCGATGATAGCCGACTTGTAGCATGCCAAGGATAGAATGTGCATCACTATACGCCAGGGTATAAAAGGCGGCGTATGAGGAGCGGCTTTCTTCACTCCACTACTACTTATTTACTCAAACCACCCACCGAACACACTGCAGACATGCAATTCAACATTTTCCAGTACCTCCGAGCCATTGTTACGTCTGTACGGTATGCATCGTCTCATTTCCTATCTGCCTGTCGGTGCTCACAGTCTCTTTCACAGCGGAGAGTCATCCAGGTTCGCAGTTTGATCGCTTCTTTGTTCTTCTTCGTATTGAATGTTGGTTAGTGTGTCGATGTCAGGAGAAGGGTACGCGAGTTTCACACTGGCGAGATGTCTCATCGAATATTTCATAGATACGTTCCTCGTGGACCCCAGACCAACACTAGTGCAGGCACTGGGAAACCTGGAAGTGGACCGATTAAGCAGCCTGATGGAACCAAGACCGGAGGACAAACCAACACCAGCGCAGGCTCAACAAGACGGGCCGCGTAAAGGTCGACAATGCTAGGAGACATCGATAGCATTATGCGTCTGAGCTGCTCTTATATCTCATATCCATCCACTAGAAACAATTCAACCTCCCTTGCCATTTTCTATGTTATACTTAATATTCCTTTACTTACATGATGTAGTCTTTTCTTCACAGCGAGCAAGAGCTTCGCACGCTTCTATCGATTTGTGCTACTAGACCTACTTACACGTAATATAACTCTATCCTGGTTACACAGATACGCTGTCTCGCGAGCCAAGTATTTCTCATGAATAGTACGATGAGGAAAGCCACACATGGGGAATACATCTATAGTTTAAAATTTAGAGGTAGTAAGAGATTGGAATCCACAGAGATACGCGCCTCCGTTATTGTCACATCCACAACCCCCGAGACCGCTGTATTGGAGGGAACGTCCTTCTTTGCACGTGCAAGGCTTTGTGTTGCGCGCTGCCTTAGCCGTCTGGAGCAGACACGTCGGGGGGAGGTTCGGTAGAGTAGACGACAATGGTATCGTCCCTGTGATAGCGACATAACACTCAGACATAGATTTAGAATAAAAATTTAGCGGGTTAAAGGTCCATGGACCTCCTTTGACGATGCGTCCAAGGGAGTCCCGGCTGTAGGGGTGATAGAACTCGACAAAGCCTTGTACAGTATCACAGATTTGGCAGACGAGTATGGCGACGATGGTGATAGGAAATGCGATGATTAATAGTGACCACTGAATGAAATCGAAGAAATAAGAACACGTGGTACGTGCGACTGCCGTTTTGAGCTTTCTCCCGGTCCGCACTTTCCCGAAGCTTACGACGTCCAGACACCGACACTGCCGACTGAATTTTTGCGTGTCCAGCGCCCAGCCAGCTTCAAGACGACAACCAGTAGACGATTCTTGCCGATATGTCAGCCTAGCCTAAACTCGAATCACGGATTTCCAAATTCCATTACACGTAGCAGACAGAACAGAGCGTCGGAAACGAGATCTGTGAGGCACAAGAGCTGGTGCGTGACTTGGCCTTTGCTTTCTCTCATTTTTCTGACTATTCAGTGATTGTTTACCGCAGTTGTGCAACGCCTTTCCGTGTACAATCCCACTCGAAAATGGCAATGAACGAGGAATCGATGGTGCACCATTATCGGATAATTTCCCCTCAGAGCCCTACAAAACTCCTAGCGAAACCATGGACCGTCTAGCCGGCAGCGCGGTGCACCGTTTTCAGCTCGTCCTTCCCGTTCAACACCCTGTTTAGGCACTTTGGCTCTTCAATGCGCAGAGAAAGATCACTAGGTGGACCGGGGAAGCCTTTCCTTGCATATATGCGAACTGATGAACTCGGGAACGCCCGCTTCTGAAGCTGCGTGGAAGCCCTCCACTCAGCTTACATAGCGAAATAGCAGGTGGAAATGTGACACCGACATTCAAGCAAAGATTTGGGCATTGAATACACAAAACTGTATGTAACGAATATCCCGGATACCGTCATCCATACTCACTTGCGCTGGTTTCTTGCAGTACATAGCGCAAAGCATGAGATGACACTCCCTATTTTTTGCATCGTGGATGACGTCCGGGAGTGGCTATCACGTCCCAAGGGATAGGCTTCAAAAGATGTTCGATGATCATTTATATAAACCACAATATCGAAGTATTCCCCATCGTAGCTATAAGTTTGTGTGAGTTCTTTCGTTAACGCGCACATTATCGGTCTTTCTCATCGCAACTTGTGCACCACAGTTCAAGCGAAGCAGCTTTTGTACGACGGCACATCAGCGCGTCAGCACTGGTTAGAGTCGAGTGTGAGCGACTTTACTATGCTTTATTCTCTTATACTGACGCTGGTTGTAGTCTGAAGATGGCTGGCCTGTGCTTGTCCGCCCTGTCTTCGTAGGCATAACGGCTACTGTCAAGTCTTTTCTCCATCGGGTCTTTTTTGTCGTGACCCCGGGCGCATCACCTCGTCTTGCAAGTCACGCTCGAGGATGTCTCCTAGAGACCAAACCGATGAGCAAATTCAAATCTGCAGATCCTGTGGCGACGTTCTGCGCATGATTAGCCAGCCCAACGGTGCTTCTCGCACCTACGATACCATCTTCCTATCGTTGCCATTTGCCTCCATGCTGGTAGAAAAGTCACACCAATGACGAGTTTCTTGCTTGCAACTTCGTCAAGGGTCCAGAGAGACACTTACGAGTTTATCTCTTCCTTTCTTACAACTACTCCATAGACCTCCTGGTAACCGACGTCCCACTCGAAAGCGGCAATGAACATTACACCATTTCTCGTTCGCTAGGACGTTATGATGCCGATTATTTGGCACATTTTTTCCTCAGACCCTCGTGAAGCTCCCAATGCCTCGAACCTATTTCATCTTCTAGTCGGCAGTTCAGTGCCAGCCCTCCCGTTCGACACCTTTCATGCATTTTAATTTTTCCCCCCAAGACCTAACATACGGAAAAGGCATGGCTGACTGGATTCGGCAGCCGCCAACCAGGATGACTATGATGGGCGGACTTCCTTTTTACCGCTGCATCGTGAAGATCAGACAGAAGAAAGTCGCTATCCTGCGTCAGTTTACATGGACTGCAGATGCGGTGGGAGGGATGTTTCAGCTCGTGGCTCGGTAAGTGCTTTCTTCCGCTCTTTTTGCCTTCCTCTTGAGATTATCTTTGTTCAGTCGTGCGCCGATTTTGTCTGTCGAAATGAGCAGGGAGATGCTAGCGTCATTATCACCTTCACCCGTATTACTAAAGAATGCTCACCGGTAGGAGGAAGGGAGCGGAAGGGCATGGAGAAAGGACAAGCAAACAAAGACGGATTCAGCCACGGTATGTGACGAACGTGTCAGATACCGCAATTCACACTCACGATGTTGTTATCTCGCAGCACCCCCAGTCGAAGCACAAAACACCACCAGGTGCATGCCAGGTCGAACGGCTTCTTCTGTACGAGTGGGACGACAATGACGTGTCCAGCCCTGCAAGCCGAAATCTGGAAGCTTTGTCCTTCCTCACGCAGAATTGCACTCGTCCAGCACCTTCTACTTGATACAAATACAATCCGGTCATCGCAGGACTGCAGCCCGATCTTATCTGCGACTGAAGCAATGCCCATAGGGGCGCCATCTAGGTCGGTTTTCATGTGAATACATACTTCTTCCTTTCTGACTTGTATTCAAAGTCCAGCCACGGCCGGTCCCTGTCATCCTTAGAGCTCAGCCCCAAGTCCTAGTATGATGTGACTCTGCCACTGTCCTTGAGCGGATGCTCAGTCCAGATGTCTGACGAGATCCAACTGGGAATCTTGGGTGGACGAGAGGTGGGTACAGCTCGAATGGTCGTGACGGCGCAAGCTGTGTGAAATTCTAAAAAGTTAACAGGATGATAGCTGCTCAGTATTGTAGGGCACGGTCCGGTATCTCCGTGTGCTCTAGGGCAGGTTTCGAGGTTTTGCCGTAGTTTCCCGTTGTTCGGTTCATAGCTCAGCGCTCAGGATTGCACTATCGCATCCATTTGCTTAGCGAGTCCCATGCCGCCAGGCAACAAACTCGTGTCTCAAGGATAACTTCCTTCGTCGCTCAATTCCTTCCTGCCTCACCGCTTGTTCGCATCCAACCGCAACAGGCATCCCAAAAGACTCGTTCTCCTTTGGTCGCAAGCAGCATGGCGATAATCTGCCAGGATACAGTTGGGATAATATGCGGGGAGGCATCGCTTGCATGACTGTAGAACTGTCGAGACGGGGCTTCCAACTAGTCGTCCTACCCTTCGACTTAAAACTGCCGTGCCGGGAAACATACGCTAGACGCCCAAACGGCCGCGCTCTTCCCTTCTAAACATCGCCCAGGTTCGTGCCGTCCATAAACCCACCGTCATCGATAATCCACAGCTGGAGAGCCGGACGAGCCAAACACGCCTGGGTGGGAGCTCCGCTAACTTAGGAGCCGATCGATACGAAGAAGAAAGATACCCCCGCGGGGAGCATGAAGAGATCACTGCGGTTGGACTGCAGTGGGCTAGTGAGTCGACTCTCTTTTTTTCCACTTTGCGGATCCTGATATATGTAGCTTGTAGATGGGGGTAATGAGGTATAACGTACGGCGGTAAATTCCAACTTCTTCTCGTGTGGTTAGGGCGCCTGTTTTGGTACCCATACAATCAATGCATAATCCAGAATGTTGCTCGATGTCAATGCCGAGTATTGTGCGATTCTTCGTTAAGATGCCAGGCTTTTCTCCGAGATCGTGTACATGACGCCGGGCTTCTCGTATTGAACTGGTACCAAAGAGGCTTGCTAGATATATTCCCTACGATCTACCTCGCCAGATCATGCGCGCTGAAACGAAGGTGTATCTTGCTCTTGGTTGGAATTCAGCGAGTAGCAGATAAGGCACCCGGTTGATGGTGCACTGCTCTTATGTTGGGTTGTTTTAGGTGGGGTGCCAGTGCTTTGGGTGTATTGCTATGAGGGCGATGCAGTCCGCCGCTAGGCAATCAAGGTCCCTATAGCTTCGCCCCCGCCACCCTCGACGTTTCCTGCTGAAAGGACGGATGCTGCTGCACCTCGGGCAGTAATAGCATTCCTCGGACGTTTGCCTTCCTGAACAATTGAGCTGGAGACGCGTCTTTTCGCGGCAGGGCACTGGAAATCATGTACAGAGACTACTATGTCTATCTTTGCAACAGGCACACACTTATAAGGGTTCAAACGTTCATCGATATCATCATCCCGTAGATCCCTGCAGTCCCTCTACCCTACTTGTCTCCTCACTCCTGAGGGGTATACGAACTCGTCAACGCCTCGGAAATAGATACGGTCCAAAAATAATGTTGCGATGTCACCTTGGTAAAGCATACCGGCGATCCCGCCCTGTTCATCATCACGGAGGTATGCATACCTGGATCCGAGTCCTTGTATCTTGGGTAGCCGCCTCCGTACGAACCAGGTTATGACACACCGAATGGCGGGTCGGTATATATCATCAATGACGAGACATGCTACATGTGCTCGTGATTTACGATGCGCTGCTCTTTGATTTCTGGGAATTCTGATGTGCTCATGGCGTATACTGAAACATCGTTGCTCTATAAAACGATGACAGGCAACTTGTAGCATACTAAGGATGGAATACGCCTCAATATATGCTATGGTAAAAAAGGCGACATATGAGGTGCGTATTCCTTCACTACACTACTACTTCTTTGTTTAGAACCAGCCTAGAACCCACCGAACAGACATGCAATTCAGCATTTTCCAGCACCTCCGAGCCATTTCTCCGTCTGTACGGTATGCATCGCCTCATTTGCCATTTACCCACCGGTGCTCACCGTCTCTTTCACAGCGGAGGTTCATCCAGGTTCGTCGTTTGATCGCTTTTTTGTCCTTCCCCGTACTGAATGTTGGCCAGTCTGTCGATGTCAGGACAAGGGTACGTGAGTTCTGCACGGGCGAGATATCTCATCGAATATTTCATAGATATGTGCCTCGTGGACGCCAGAGTAACACTAGTGGAGCCTCTACAACAACTGGAAGTGGACCAATTAAGCAGCCTGATGGTGGAAGCAATGGCAGAGGACAAACTAACACCAGTGCAGGCTCGGGAACAGGAGGAGGACGGGCCGCGTAAAGGTCGACAATACCGGGAGACCTCGATCTCATTATGCATCTGAGCTACCCTTATATCTTATATCTATCCAATACTTGATATTCCTTTACTTACATGATGTAGTCTTTTCTTCACAGCGAGCAAGAGCTTCGCGCTCTTCTCTCGATTTGTGCTATTAGACCTACTTACACTAATATAATTCTATCGTAGTTATACGGAACCGTTGCCTCGCAAGCTAAGTTTTCTGATCCGTGGTACAATAAGGAAAGCCAAAATGGAGAATGCATCCATAGTTTAAATTTAGAGGTAGTGAGAAATTGGAATTCATAGAGATACGTGCCTCCGTTATTGGCACATCCACAGCCCTCGAGACCGCTCCATTGGAGGTAGCATCCTTCTTTGCACGTGCAAGGCTTTGCATCTGGGCGCAGTTTCCATGCGTGCTGCCTTAGATGTCCGGAGCAGACACGTCTGGGGGAGGTTCGGTGGAGTAGACGAGCATGGTATCGTCCTTGCGACAGGGACATAAGGCATAGATTTAGCATAAGAAATTGTGTCGGGTCAAAGGTGATAGTACTCAGCAAAGTCTTGTATGGTATCACAGTCTTGGCAGACGAAGACGGCCATGATGGTGGGAGGATAGACGGGAAATCAGATGACTAACGGCGCCGACGCGTCTGAATCGCGAACTTGGAAGAAATATGATCACGTGGTACGTGTGACTTCCGTTTCAGCTTTCGAGCCTTTTCCCGGTCCGCGCTTTCCCGAAGCTTACGACATCCCATCAGCGAATTGGACAGAAATATATATGGCCGTATAAGCCCTTGGCAAGGCTCGAAATGCATGGAAACGTCCGAAATAATTGCAGCAGCCTTATACGCCCGTATGAACCATGGAGGAATAGTAATCTGCATCAAAGTTGCAGCCTCATGAAGACCGGATTGTATATACATCAAGTCGAAGGCGCTGGACGAGTGCAATTCGGGGCGAGGGTCTCCAGTTTTCGTGTTGCCGGGCTGGACGTGTCATTGTAGTCCCACTTGTACTTGAAGACGCCGTCCGACCTGGCATGTATCTGGCGGTACTTCGTGCTTCGAGGAGGTGCTTTGAGATAACAACATTGTGAATGTGAGTTGCGGTATCTGAGGTATTCGTCACATACCGTACGTGACTGAACCGTCTTCGTTTGTATGTGCTTTCTACGTGCCCTTCCACTCCCTTCCTCCTACCAGTGAGCGACTTGGAGATGAGCTCTAGGGATGACAGGGACTAGCCGTGGCTGGACTTCGAATACACATGTGATCGCTAGAGGGTGATAACGACGCTGAGATTGGATAGGTGCCCCCGGTTCTACAAAATTGGCGCAGGGCTGAGTAAAGATAGTCTCGTGAGGAAGGTAGAAAGAGTAGAAGAAAGCACTTACCGACCCACGAGCTAAAACTTTTTCCCCGCCGCATCTGCAGTCGACGTAAAACGACAAGATAGCTTGATTTCACGATGCAGCGGTAAAAACTGGAACGAAGTTCGCCCATCATAGTCATCCTGGCTGGCAGCCGCCCAATCTAACCAGCCATGCCTTTTCCGTGTGCTGGGTCTTGGAGCAAAAAATCAAAAGGCATGAAAGGTGTCGAATGGGAGGGCTGGCGCTGAAGCTGCTTGAAGCTCGCTGAACTGCCGACTAGAAGATGAAAGAGGTTCGTGGCATTGAGAGCTTCGTGAGGGGTCTGAGGGAAGAACGTGCCAGATAGGCGAGCGAGCAACGGTGTGATGTTCATTGCCGCTTTCGAGTGGGTCGTCGATTTCGAACCAGGAGGTCTATAGAGTAGTCATAAGAAAGGGGGAGATAGACTCGTAAGCGTCTTGAAGCTTGATGCTTTGATGCTCGACAGTCTTGGCAGAGTCTACGTGGACCTGCGTGTGGAATTTGAAAGAGCTCGAAACGGCAGTCACACGCACCACGTGATGATACGAGGTGGTGCGAATTTCAATGTTCGAACCTCCAAGGAAGATATCAGTATGTACGGAAACATGTTTTTACAGAGGATACTAGCGACAGACACAGGGAATAGCGCACCCGATAGACCATCATGGTCGTTCCTGCCGGGCTTCGATGATCCTGCCGGCACCAATCACCCAATCTCGATACTCAACCCATACTAGGCAGGCATCGGGGAGTCTTGGTTAGCTTGTCGAGCACAGCGCCTAAGGACCCTAGCGCGTCGACGGCGACAGCGAGCTCGACTGCTCACAGGATCACGCACCAGGGAGTCACAAGAGGCGTCACAATATGGCTGACTCACTGTACAGCCCGATTCCCTGACCTGTGTACACGTTGGTCCCCCTGGGCCTGTAGTTACAGGGATTTATGTACAACTCGTTCCCCTGTAACTACAGGGATTTGTGTACAACACGGACAGGAAAGGTTGCGCTGGCAGTCATAGCAAGTATTGTGCTTGTAAGTTAATTGCTTTCCGCTCTTTATAGTTTCTTGACTTGACTTGTACCGACTTTTCCAGCCCTCACTCGAAAGCTGGACCGGTCATCTGGCAACTCGCAGGAGGAAACGAGTAAACAAGGGCATTGCACAACGACCATCATGGTGAGCTCTCTTTGGTTACACTACGCTATCGCACTGAAAGCAGGGAGCGCGTTACTCCGGAGCTGTCCTCGGTTAACATATGGGATCACCCGCTCATGCATCACCAAGTGAGGACATTCGCAAGGACACGAATTGTATTGGGTAGAATCGTATGCGGACTAGCTACCACTCGGGTCTCTAGGCAAATATAGGCGACTACGTAGCATCTTTGACGTGCAGATATCTCCGCCCGGCGCCAAGGACTGGGATACACCCTGAAATTCGCGGCATGGAGTGATGCTGACTACTGCCACACTGTTCTCTTCAGAACGGATCGCGGGAACTGCTACAAATCAAAATGACTAAGCCCGGACGGAAGAGCTCGGTGCTTTTAACCTGCGTTCTCGTGGTGCGTATATAAATGCCCATTGCCAACTTTCCTGTTTCGTGTTATTCTTATTCATAAAATGCCCATCGAAGAATACGTCGATCTCGCGCGACAAGTCGACAAAACCTTAGTGTTACGCAGCGTTGGTTTAGCCACCGTCTTTCTGCTGGCGCTCCAACTTCGAAAGGCCTTGGTCTCTAGACAAAAGGTGATTGCTACACCAACTTCGTCCCGGTAAATGCTGATATCATCTCAGCTGAAATCAATTCCTACGGTTGGGTCGTCTGGTATCATTGGGTCATGGATAGACGCTTTCAAATTCAATTTTCACGCAAAGGAAATCGCCGAAGAAGGTCAGAGAATGGTATGTATGGGTCTGTCTCACGATCTGTGAATTGACTAGTTCTGAATAGTATGGATCGATATTCAAAGTGCCCTTGCTCGACAGATGGACGGTTGTGGTTAGCGGAGCAGAGAGAATTAATGACATCCGAAAGTCTTCACTGGAAGAACTGTCTACCAGTGCCATGAATAAAGACGTGAGTGCTATGTGTCGTGCATGAATTATTCAAGTTGGGCTTATGATAACTAGATAGACTATACTTTTGGTCGCTTCAACAGGGTGGACCCTTACCATCTAGACGTGGTACGAGGCGCCTTGACCCGCAATATTGCCACCTGCTTTGCGGACGTTCAGGATGAGATCAAAGTGGCTTTCAAGGACAATATACCGATGACTGAAGGTGCTAAGATTAACGATGTTTCCAGTTACTCAGGCTAACGTTACTTTAGACTGGGTCGAGATACCTGCCTACGACACTATTTTGCAGATTATATGCAGAGCGAGCAACCGGATGTTTGTCGGGCTTCCTCTCTGTGAGTCACCTCTTCCTCTCGACTCTCGATACCGTATTGATATTAACTCGTTCTTGAGGCCGCAACCGAGAATATATCAAACTCAATATCAACTACACCATCGAAATTTTCACTTTTGCTAGTATTATCAACCTTCTCCCTACGGTCCTGAAAATGCAAGTCATTCTCACTCAGTACTGTTCATCCTGGCACTATAACTTCATACAATTAGGCTTCTGAGTCCTATCTTCACGCCCCGCAGGCGTGCTATAGCCAAGGCAGAGAAATTCCTTGGCGAAACCATTCGGGAACGAATGCACCAGCAGGATGTCTATGGGAAAGATTGGTCGGGAAAACCAGTAAGGAAGTTTTGATTTCATTCCGTTTTTGTCTGACACGACGGTAGAATGACCTCGTCTCGTGGCTGCTTGACATAACTTATGGCGATGACAAGAGGCGCTCAGTAAAGGATCATTGTAGTAGGGTGCTCGCTTTGAATACGGCAGCTATCCATACGACGTCTATGGTATGTCGGATTATGCGGTGCAGAGCTACGGCTGATTGCGTGCTTATAGACGTTCACTACTGCCCTGTACGCATTGGCTACACACCCTGAGTATGCTGAAACTCTTCGTGATGAAGTGGAATTTATCATCAACGAAGAAGGATGTACGAAGGCCGCAATGGGAAAGATGAACCAGCTCGACAGCTTTTTGAAAGAAGCGCAGCGAGTGTATGGTAACATGGGTGTCTGTGAGTCGTCAATCTGATTGTTGCATTAATCCCTTCTGACCATTGGGTACAGTCGGAATGCAACGTACGACCCGCAAGGACTTTGTATTTTCAGACGGGATGGTGGTTCCCGCTGGAGTTCGAATCGTCGTGGCCTCTCTGTTCACGCATACAGACGAAGTACATACGAGTTTTTTTTTACCCTGGCGGTCTCTCTCATCGGTTTCCTATAGGAGAACTACAAAGACCCGTTAGAATTCAAGCCATGGAGGTTCTCTGAAAAGAGAAAACAAGAAGGCGAAGGCATTCGCCACCACATGGCCGCACCGAGTCTGGATTTCGTCTTCTTCGGCCATGGGCGGCCAGCATGGTGCGTATAGGTCGAGCTCTCTGAAAAGTTCTCAAGCCGACATATTTGTTCACAGCCCGGGCCGCTTCTTCGCTGTCAACGAGTTGAAAGCTCTCATGTCCCACGTTCTCCTGAACTTTGACATGAAGATGGACAAGTTCCCCACGCCAGTGTGGTTTTCCGGTAATCAGATGCCAAATCAGAGCAGTAAGGTGTCGTTCAGGAAGCGTGTACGTACACCGTGAAAGTAACGATCAAAGCAGCTGAACTTTGAAGGGTCAAGATATAGTGCCTGTGTCTTTCCAGTACCAGTATGAATCCTTGATGTATCCTGTACATAGGCATCTATGTGTATCTACTGAGTCTGAGGTTGTTTTATGGACCAATCACTTTGAACAGAGCTGCTAAAAACCGGACAGTCGACTGGGTACCCCAGCTCACGCTAATCCTAAAACGGAGGAGATAAAACTACTCGGGACGTTGTCCCTCAGCTCCGTAACCATCATGTCGCGCCTTCTAATTTTGACCGTGCTCGGTGGGACAGCTGGGACAATAACAGCGCTACCGCGATGGTGACGCCTTTGGATATTTATGGAGGCTTGTGATGAAAAGAGATCACGGTCAAGCATGGCGGAAGACACTGCATCATCGTCTTGGTGCTGGTAATCGAGCCGCCGACCAGTAACGTTCGTCTTGACTCTTTGTGGAAGCCCCGATACGCGCATCGACTTTGCACCACACGGATCAAGTGAGAAGAACACTACTCGCTCATACAACGGCAAAGAGCTGCATGCTAGCACAATGTAACCGGAGCGGTCATAAAGGAAGAAATGCACGCAACAAAAAAGCAGTAAACATGAAACCTCGTCCGAACAAGAGTAAAATGCGTTTCGAAAGTGCTGAAAGACAAGGCCTTCCCACTCAAATAGGCTTCGTCTCCCTGTGGGCGCTCCGTATGTCTCCACAACATACGTTCGCTCCCGCTATTGTGAAGAAGAGATTAGGTGCGAAATGTGCGACCCTTCCTGTTTGCGTCCAAGAGGGTAGAGTCGTACGGAAAAATGGTATGGCAGTTGTGGAAGCCTGAATCAAAGGTCTCGATATGAATGATTGTCAGCCTGTTCCACCTTTAGACGCATAGTCTTTATTCCGGCCAGGCGAATGAAGGTGCCTTCCATCCACCTTCTCGAACCGTATAGGTTTTCCTTGCTGCGCTTGATGTACAAAGTTCTTCCACAGCTATTAGCAGCACAAATCAATACTAGGCAAAGACTACGGAACATATCCGCGCGGTCCTTACTGGATGCCCATATTCTGGATAACCTCCTCTGCATTGAGTGAATGATGCGACCCAGCGTGTCTTCACTTTCCAGGATGACGAGCGTGCACAATGATCCCTGATCTTCATGGGGCAGGGTTAGAAATGGGAAGGAAGGGAGTCCGCCCATCATGCATC
Source organism: Armillaria borealis (assembly GCA_030435635.1). Taxonomy (NCBI): domain Eukaryota; kingdom Fungi; phylum Basidiomycota; class Agaricomycetes; order Agaricales; family Physalacriaceae; genus Armillaria; species Armillaria borealis. Next base: position 65,236 of record JAUEPT010000152.1, read on the forward strand.
ATGCATCATGGCCCTCCTGGTTGACGGCCACCAAACTTGAATCCATCCGGTCAGGAAGGCATTCGCCGGTTCCGTGAACTAGCCATGCTCTTTCCATGCGTTGGTTATGATCCAAAAATCAAGATGCCTTCGAACGGGAAGCCGAATAGAAGACGGAAGAGGTTCGTAGCGTCGTTGAGAGCTTCGCAGGGCTCTGATGCCAGATAATGGTGTCATCATCACGGCCTACATAAGCAACGAGATATGGCGTGATGTTCATTGCGGCTTTCGAGTGAGATATCGGTTTGGACCTAGGAGCCAGCAACAGAGAAAGAGTCTAACAGGAGAAACGATCTGTCGGTGCTGGACCGTGTTGGATGTCAGACTCGCAATTCGAGAAACTTCTCTGAAGAACCTCAAGAAGGCAGTCACATGCACCACGTGACTCAGAATTAGCAATATATCAGCCGCGTCGTCCGATTTCCCGTCTTTCCTCTCGCCATCATCACCATCCTCTGCGATACTATACCGAGCTCTATCACCCTTACAGTTGGGATTCCCTTGGGTGCATCGTCAAAGGACCATGGACCTTTGACCCAAAGACATGGCGCTGCGTGAGAGACCGTATGCTCGTCCTGACCCGAACGACTGTGATATTGGCTGGCAAGCCTCGCCGCATTACCTGATTTCAAATCTATGTTTTATGTCGCTGTCGCAGGGACGATGCCATGGTCGTCTACTCCACTGGACCTCCTCCAGACGTGTCTGCTCCGGACGTCCAAGGCAGCGAGCAGTACAGGTGGAAACTACGCCTTAATGCGAAGTCTTACGCGTGTAAAGAAGGATGTTACCTCCAATAGAGCGGTATTGGGGGATGTGGATGTGCCAATAACGGAGGCGTGTGGTCTGTTCTCTGCGGGTGTGGGGGCCGGTGAGTTGCGTCTTCTTCTGCCCCACCCAAAACTGATGTCATCTGTTTTTAGGGCTGACAATAGCAACTGCACGAGCCCGTACACTCCCCAATCCGACGATGACCCAGGCAACACATCGTGCGAGTGCGTCGGCGGGTGGCTTTCCATGCCGTACCCGTTCTGGACGACCTTGCACTTGCGCGTCTCATGCAATTGGATGTACGGATACATGTGGCTGATCTCCCTGGATGTCGCAAGGCTTTCGACTTCGTCAATGTAAATACATAGCTACCCATTGAATTTATTTCCTTTCAATATCAATCCACCGAGGTCCGACACATTACGGTATGCGATATTGTGTCAAAAAACCCACACTGCAAGAATTAATCACTTATCAGGAATCGAACCTGTAAAAGCGCGGAAATTTGGTAGACTACCAGAGTTACCATGACTTGATTACCTTAGTACAGACCTCACAACGAAATCAAATCACCTACTTAGCCGATCCCTTTCTCCCGCTGTTGTTAAATCGATGATTACCATGTTGGGCCTGGGACTTCCGGTATTGATATTGACAAATTCTGCATTATCGTATATATCATACTACACGCTTCCATCAGAACAGTTACTCATGAGACGGTCCAAGTGAGATGTTTTCAAGGCCGTGTTCGTGTTGGGCTCCACTACTACCCAGACTCAAATGTCCATGGCGTAGAATGTGGTCTTCATTTTACCGTGATCCATGATACAGAGAGGAAAAGAGCAGGGGACAACTAGGAGCAACGACGACCAAAAGGTTAGGCGTTCAGCTCCGCTCGACCCCACTCAAAAAAAAACATTGGAGGTCTTAAAGAAATTTCTGATCGGGATTTGAACCCAGTAATATTCCTGCTAAACGCCCTGTTTAACTGAACAGAAGGTACGCCCCAGTGCGTGTTTCTGTAGATTCCAACCTCTCACTACGACTAAATCCAAAACTATGAATGCGTTCTCCATGTTTGGCTGTCCTCATCCGTACCACTGATGAGAAATACTTAGCTTGCGACGCAGCGTACTAGGATACAATTATATTAGTGTAAGTAGGTCTAATAGCACAAATCGAGAGAAGAGCGCGAAGCTCTTGCTCGCTGTGAAGAAAAGACTACATCATCTAAGTAAAGGAATATCAAGTATAGGATAGAAAATGGCAAGGGAGCGTGAATTATTTCCGGTGGATAGATATAAGATATAAGGTAAGCTCAGATGCATAATGAGATCGAGATCTCCTGGCATTGTCGACCTTTACGCGGCCCGTCCTCCTGGTTTTGACGAGCCTGCACTGGTGTTAGTTTGTCCTCCGGTCTTGGTTCCATCAGGCTGCTTAATCGGTCCACTTCCAGTTGTCGTAGAGGCTCCACTAGTATGAGTCGGGGGTCCACGAGGAACGTATCTATGAAATATTCAATGAGATATCTCGCCAGTGCGGAAATCGCGTACCCTTGTCCTGACATCGACACACTGACCAACATTCAGTACGGGGAAGAACGAAAAAGAGATCAAACGGCGAACCTGGATGAACCTCCGCTGTGAAAGAGACCGTGAGCACCGACGGGTAGATAGGAAATGAGGCGATGCATACCGTACAGACGTGGAAATGGCTCGGAGGTGCTGGAAAATGCTGAATTGCATGTCTGCAGTGGTTCGGTGGGTGGTTTGAATAGAGAAGTAGTAGTGTAGTGAAGAAATACGCACCTCATACGCTGCCTTTTATACCATAGCATACATTGATGCACATTCCATCCTTGGCATGCTACAAGTCGGCTGTCATCGCACCGATGTTTCAGTATACGCCATGAGCACGTCAGAATTCCCGGAAATCAATGAGCAGCGCATTGTCAATCGCTAGCACGTGTAGCATGTATCGTCGTTGATGGCGCCGATCCACCGTTTCGCGTATCATGACCCTAGGAAGGAGCGGGTTATATGCACCAGAGTACGGAGGTAGCCAGCACACAGGAAACCTTGATACAGGGATCCTGGTATGCAAACCTCCGTGATGATGAACAAGGGCGGGATCGCCGGTATGCTTTGCCAAGGTGACATCGCAACATTATTTTTGGATCATGTCTATTTCCTCGGAGGCGTCGGCTAGTTGGTTGGACGAAGGATATTCCTCAGGAGTGTGGACATATCAGAGGAATCCGGTAGAGGAGGTATATAGGGAACGATTGAGGATCTACGGAATAATCGATGAACCCGTATAAGTGTGCGCTCGCTGCAAAGATAGGCATATTAGTCTCTGTACATGATTTTATGGGGCGAAAGACGCGGCTTTGGCTCAATTCTTCAGCGCTCAGCAGTCGATGCCCGAGGTTCGTGTCGGCGGCAGCATTTGTCCTTTCAGCAGGAATGGTTGAGAATGACGGGGCATTGATTGCCTCGGAGCAAACACCTGGAATGGCGTCTTAACGGAGAATTACACGGCATTGACATCAACAAAACCCTTGGTATTGCATTGATTTTTGGGGCTGGCCGTCGTATTTGTTTTGAACCTATCATTAAGCCCATGAGAATTGCACGTCCACACGCCCAAAACATAAAACACGATACTAACAATTGTTGAAGATACTCGGCAGTGGGAAAACTTGCGCTCGGACGAGATCATCGTCCCGGCGTCCACAAAAATTTAGACCTGCTTGGTCATACTAGCGAGGTCATGACAAAGAGGTCTGAATGATGGAGCAAACTGGTAAGGCGGGCAAGTCATTTTCGGACTTCAACCAGCATCAGTATAACTAAATAAAGCATGGCAGAATTACTCACGGTCAAATTTTTGAGTAGTGCTGACGTACACTGCAGCACATAATTTGTGATGAGAAAAACCAATCGTATGCACCTTGACGTAGGAATTTACCAGTCCACCGTAGCTAAACTGCGGAATCACGCCATCCTTATCTCTAATCACCAAAGATTGGACGAAAGTCTGTTCCTTCCATCGACTAACAGCTCGTTGTCGCGGAGCTGTAGAGGGAAGCGAGTCTTTGCAACAACATTACACGCACCCAACACGCGCATCCCGCTCTGCGCGCACCGGCGATAAAAAAGACCATCAGGGTAGGCGTCTAGTCCAAGAATTAGGATGGTGATCGAGGAATAAGTATACCGGTATCTCTCTCTCAGATTCACCTGCCCACGATAAACCTCGCACCAGGACCGAGGGCTGAGCCGACCGGCCGTGGCTAGACTTGGAATACAAGTCAAAAAGGAAGAAGCAAGTATTCACATGAAAACAGAGGCGAGGAAGGACAAGTGATTTGGTTGTCGTCTCTAGTTTGCATCAGGCAGGGTGGACGCGTCACTGTCGTCCCACTTGTACTCGAAAAAGCGGTCCGACCTGACATGCATCTGGTGGTGTTTCGTGCCTGACAGGGAGTGCTGCGAGATAACAACCTCATGAGTGTGAATTGTGGTATCTGAGATGTTCATCGCATACTGTAGACGGCCGAACTGTCTTCGTTTGTACGTCCATTCCCCATGTCTTCCACTCACTTCCTCCGATCGGTGAACAAAGTTCTTCAGTAATACAGGTTTGAAATGCGATCGCCAGAGGGTGACGATGACGCTGAGCGTGTATAGGTACTGTACTATTTCGATCAATTCGAACGCGATCCAGGAATTTTGGGCCGAAAAAAATCCAAAAGAAATCGGAATAATCGAGAAAAAATTATTTCCGTTCTCAGATTTTTTGGCTGTAACGCGTGACGTTCGAATTGAACGAAATAGTACAGTATTCCCCGCTCCTTTCGGACAAAATCGGAGTAGGGCTGAACAAAGATAATCTTATGAGAAAGGCAAAAAGAGCGGAAGAAAACACTTACCGAGACACGAGCTGAAATATTTCCCCATCCGCGTCTACGTAAAATAACAGGATAGCGACTTTCTTTCGCATGATCCTCACGATGCAGCGGTAAAAACGGGAAGGAAGGAAGTCCGCCCATCATAGTCATCCTGGTTGAAGGCCGCCGAATCCAGCCAGCCATGCTTTTTCCGTGGGCCGGGTCCTGGAGCAAAAGACCAAAATGCATGAAAGGTGTTGAATGGGAGGACTGGTGAGGAACTGTCGACTAGAAGATGAAAGAGGTTCGTGAGTTTGTGAGGGTCTGAGGGAAAAACATGTGGCACCATAACGTCCTAGGCGAGCGAGAAATGGTGTGCTGTTCATTGCCGCTTTCGAGTGGGACGTCGGTTTAAAACCAGGAGGTCTATGGAGTAGTTATAAGAAAGGGAGAAATAGACTCGTAAATACCCTTGATGTTGCAAGAAAGAAACTCGTCTTTGGTGTGACTTTTCTACCAGCAAGGAGACAAACGGCAACGATAGGAAGATGGTATAGTAGGTAGGAGAAACACCGTTGGGCTGTCCAATCATGCGCAGAAAGTCGCCCCAGCATCCGCAAATTTGAATATGCTCAACCGGTTTTGTCTCCAGGAGACATCCTTGAGCGTGACTGGCGCGACGAGATGATGCGGCCGAGGTCACGACAAAAACGCCCGATGGAGAAAAGACTTGACAGTAGCCGTTATGCCTACGAAGAAAGGGCGGACAAGCACAGGCCAGACATCTTTGGACTACAACTAGCATCAATATAAGAGAATAAAGCAAAGTAAAGTCGCTCACACTGATCAAATTTAATCAGTGCTGATGCGCTGACGTGCCGTCATGCACAAGTAACGTTGCTTCGCTCGAACTGTAGTGTACAAGTTGTGATGAAAAAGACCGATAATGTGCGCGTTGACGAAAGGACTTACACAAATTTGTAGCTATGATGCGGAATACTTCGATATTGCGGTTCAAATGATCAACGAACATCTTTTGAAGCCCATCCTTGGGACGTGATAGCCTCTCCCGGACGTCATCCAGGGACGCGAAAAATGGGGAGTGACATCTCATGCTTTGCCGTACTGCAAGAGAACAACGCAAGTGAGCATCATGATAAATGACGGTATAGGGGGGTTCGTCACATACAGTAGTGTCATCAACGCCTAAATCTTTGCTTGGATATCGGCGTCGCATCTCCACCTGCTATCTCGCTCCATAAGCTGAGTGGAAGGCTCCCAGGCAGCTTCAGAAGGCGGCCGTGGTCAGCAATACGACCGCCAGAAGGTCTCTTCACCTTCCAGGGTGACGATGATGCCAAGCTTTGTATAGATATCCGAAGTTTCTCTCTCTGCAGCTGCGAAGGAAACTCGGTAGAGGAGCGAGCTGCCCCGCACTCCGTTCAAAGGGCTGAACAAGGAAGGCCAAAATGAGCAGGTTGAACAAAGTACATACGAGATACCAAGATCTCTCCAGCCCACGGCGTAGAACATTTCCTCGTCGCATGTCGAACTAGGTGCCGTATGAGACGATAGTGGTTTCAGTCTACCCAATTTTCTGTATGCCGTGGTGGAATTCCTAGCAACGGGAAGGAAAGAAGCCGGTCTTTGAGGTGCTATCTATAGCGCTCAGACTCGGATTCCTGTGTGGGGTTTGCAGAGTTCATCTGGTCATATATATTCAGGGAGAACATTCCCCGGTCCACCTAGCGATCTTTCTCTGCGCACTGAGGCTTGAAGAGCCAAGCGCCTAAAAGAGGGTGTTGAACGTAAAGGACAAGCTGAAAATAGTGCGGCGCGCTGCTGGCTAGACGGCTCACGTTCATGGTTTCGCTAGGAGTTTTGTAGGGCTGTGAGGGGAACTCACACGATAACAGTGTGTCATCGCTTTCTAGGTTAGGGGGAAATGCTGCGACATTCATTGCCACTTCCGAGTGAGATTGTACATGGAAAAGTGTTGTCAAACTGTGGTAGTCAATCACTGAATATAGTCAGAATAGTGAGAGAAAGCAAAGGTCAAGTCACACACCGACTCTCTCTTGCCTCATAGATCTCGGTGCGACACTCTGTTCTGTCCGCTAAGAGACCTGTTTCCGGCCAAAACAAAAGAAATGTGTGCTTCGAGTCTGGGCTAGGCTGACAGGTCGGGGTGAATCACTTCCACTGGTTTTCGTCTTGAAGCCGGCTGGACGCTGGACTCGCAAAAAAATCAAAGCAATAACTGTAGTGTCTGATGGATGTCGTAAGCTTCAGGAAAGTGCGGACCGGGAAAAGGCTCGAAAGCTGAAACGGAAGTCACACGTACCACGTGATCACATTTCTTTCAAGTTCGCGATTCAGACGCGTCGGCGCCGTTAGTCATCTGATTTCCCATCTATCCTCTCACCATCATGGCCGTCTTCGTCTGCCAAGACTGTGATACCATACAAGACTTTACTGAGTACTATCACCCCTACAGCCAGGACTCCCTTGGACGGATCGTCAAAGAAGGCCCATGGACCTTTGACCCGCCACAATTTCTTATGCTAAATCTATGATTATGTCCCTGTCGCAAGGACGATACCATGCTCGTACTCCACCGAACCTCCCCCGGACATGTCTGCTCCGGACATCTAAGGCAGCACGTATGGAAACTGCGCCCCGATGCAAAGCCTTGCACGTGCAAAGAAGGATGCTACCTCCAGTGGAGCGGTCTCGGGGGCTGTGGATGTGCCAATAACTGAGGCACATATCTCTGTGAATTCCAATTTCTCACTACCTCTAAAATTAAAACTTTGAATGCATTCTCCATTTCGGCTTTCCTTATTGTACCACGGATCAGAAAACTTAGCTTGCGAGGCAACGGATCCATGTAAGTAGGATAGAATTATATTATTGTAAGTAGGTCTAATAGCACAAATCGAGAGAAGAGCGCGAAGCTCTTGCTCGCTGTGAAGAAAAGACTACATCATCTAAGTAAAGGAATATCAAGTATAGGATAGAAAATAGCAAGGGAGCGTGAATTATTTCTAGTAGATAGATATAAGATATAAGGACAGCTCAGATGCATAATGATATCGAGGTCTCCTGGCATTGTAGACCTTTACGCGGCCCGTCCTCCTGATGTTGCTGAGCCTGCACTGGTGTTAGTTTGTCCTCCGGTCTTGGTTCCATCAGGCTGCTTAATCGGTCCACTTCCAGTTGTCGTAGAGGCTGCACTAGTGTTTGTCTGGGGTCCACGAGGAATATATCTATGAAAGATTCAATTGAGATATCTCGCCAGTGCGGAACTCGCATACCCTTGTCCTGACATCGACAGACTGGCCAACATTCAGTACGAGGAAGAACGAAAAAGAGATCAAACGGTGAACCTGGATGAACCTCCGCTGTGAAAGAGACCGTGAGCACCGATAGGGAGATAGTAAATAGGACGGTACATACCGTACAGACGTGGAAATGGCTCGGAGATACTGGAAAATGCTGAATTGCATGTTTGCAGTGGTTCGGTGGGTGGTTTGAATAGAGAAGTAGTAGTGAAGTGAAGAAATACGCACCTTATGCGCCGCCTTTTATACCATAGCATATATCGATGCGTATTCCATCCTTAGTCTGCTACAAGTCGGCTGTCATCGCACCGACGTTTCAGTATACGCCATGAGCACGTCAGAATTCCCGGAAATCAAAGAGCAGTGCAATGTAAATCGTTAGCACGTGTAGCATGTATAGTCGTTGATGGTGCCAAGTGAAGGTGCCAATCCACCATTTCGCGTATCATGACAATGGTTTATCTGCACCAGAGTACGGAGGTAGCTAGTACACAGGAGACCTTGATACAGGGATCCTGGTATACAAAACCTCCGTGATGATGAACAGGGCGGGATCGTCGGTATGCTTTACCAAGGTGACATGGCGACATTTTATTTGAACCATGTCTATTTCCTCGGAGGGTTGGTGGAATGGATAATATTTCAGCGTGCGCCTGTTGCAAAGATAGATATATTAGTCCCTGTACATGATTTTCAGCCGGATCACCGTACTGAGTGCCTGGCGCGAACGACGCGTTTTTGGCTCATTTCTTCAGCGCTCAGCAGTCGAAGTATCCAAGGAATGTTATTATTGCCCGAGGTCCGAGGTTTGGCCTATCAATAACATCATTCGTCCCTTCGGCAGGAACACGGTAGTCTTTGTACATGATTTTCAGTCGTATCGCCCTGCCGCGAAAGACGCGCCTTTGGCTCAATTGTTCAGGACCGTCCAAGGAATGCTATTACTGTCTGAGGTTAGTATCAGCAGCAGCATTCTTCGTTTCAGCCGGAAACGTTGAGTGACGGGGGTGAAGCTATAGGGACCTTGATTGCCTAGTGGCGGACTTCATTGCTCTCATACATAGCGCTGGCATCCCACCTGGAAACAGTTCTTCGTCATTGTTTGTCCAAGCGAACCATCAATTGGGTATGTTCTCTGCTGCTCTTGTTGTTATTCAATCAGACACCTTCAAGATCTGCTTTGTATGAAGCACGCTCCAGCGAGCTTTGATCGGAAGCGTAAGATCAGTAATTTGACATCTCTGTGCGAGAACATCTCCAACGATCGCGAAGAAATGCCTGGTATCTTAACGAAGAATCGTACAATTGACATCAAGAAATACCTTCTTATTGCGCACTGATTCTGTGGGTAGCAGACAAGTGTCATAGTCGAACGAGGAATGTATTAGTGGCTCCCGGTATGAATTTCCTTGCTGCTGTACATCATAGAATTCATCTGGAATTATGTGTCCCCCTGGCCCTGAATCATCTACATGGAAATCAAGGTCGACAGAAGCGAGAAATAATGGGAGCCGCCTCACTAGCTCTGAGAGAGACGCCCAATTGAAGTCCAACCACAACGATCTCTGCACGTTCTTCTTCATAGCTGCTCCCATCCAGGCGTGTTTGGCTCATCGGACTCTCCTGCATCAGCAGCTGTTCGAAAGTGGATCATCGATGATGGTGATTTGTGGACTGCACGAATCTGAGTGGTGCTTTGTTTCTGAGGGAGAGCGTGGCTGTTTGGGCATCTAGCGTATGTTTCTCGGCATGGCGGTTTCAAGTTTCAGTAGGGTGAATAGGATGACTATAGAAGTCCCGTCTCGACTATTCCACGTTCCATGATCCCTCTATTGCAGGACACGCTCGAGGATCGTACAGTCACTGCAAGCAATACCTTCCACGTGGAAGCCCGTAGCCACGGGGCAACACTAAGACTCAGCTCACACAGACGTGCAAGGAACGAGCTCGGTATTCGTAGAACGATGGTACAGGTGGTGGTAGACTAAAGAGAGGGAAACGTACGTAGCTGCCTATCTCGGTCATCCGGCTACCTCCGGTAGATAACCGGTGTCCCCGGTTACACCACGCTTATTACTCCAGCCGTGCTCTGCCGCGCTGCTGGTGATCAAAGGAGAGCGAGAAATTTGAGATGCTTGTTGTCGGGAATGCGGTTGGATGCGAACAAGAGGTGAGGCGGGAAGGAATTGGGCGACGAAGGAAATTATCTTTGAGACACGAACCTGTTGCCTGGCAGCATGGATAAACGTATCGCAGGGTTCGCTGCAATGCTGAGCGCTGAACTATGAATGTATGAACTGAACTGGATTATATTTTCGAAGGCGCTGGACGAGTGTAATTCAGGCTGAGGAAGGACAAGGTCTCCAGTTTTTGTCTTGCAGGGCTGGACGCGTCATTGTTGTCCCACTTGTACAGAGGAAGCCGTTCAACCAGGCATGCATCTGGTGGTGCTTTGTGCTTCGACTGGGGTGCTGCGAGATAGCAACATCGTGAGTGTGAATTGCGGTATCTGACACTTTCGTCACATACCGTGGCTGAATCCGTCTTTGTTTGTTTGTCCTTTCTCCATGCCTTGCCGCTTTCTTCCTCCTACCGGTGAGCATTCTTTAGTAATACGGGTGAAGGTGATAATGACGCTAGCACCTCCCTGCTCATTTCGACAGACAAAGTCGGCGTAGGACTGAACAAAAATGAACTTGAGAGGAAGACAAAGCACTTACCAAGCCACGAGCTGAAACATTTCCCCATCTGTGTCCACGTAAAACGACAGAATAGCGACTTTCTTCTGCCTGATCTTCACGATGCAGCGGTAAAAAGGAAGTCCGCCCATCATAGTCATCCTGGTTGGCGGCTGCCGAATCCAGTCAGCCATGCCTTTTCCGTATGTTAGGTCTTGGGGGGAAAAATTAAAATGCATGAAAGGTGTCGAACGGGAGGGCTGGCACTGAACTGCCGACTAGAAGATGAAATAGGTTCGAGGCATTGGGAGCTTCACGAGGGTCTGAGGAAAAAATGTGCCAAATAATCGGCATCATAACATCCTAGCGAACGAGAAATGGTGTAATGTTCATTGCCGCTTTCGAGTGGGACGTCGGTTACCAGGAGGTCTATGGAGTAGTTATAAGAAAGGAAGAGATAAACTCGTAAGTGTCTCTCTGGACCCTTGACGAAGTTGCAAGCAAGAAACTCGTCGTTGGTGTGACTTTTCTACCAGCATGGAGGCAAACGGCAACGATAGGAAGATGGTATCGTAGGTGCGAGAAGCACCGTTGGGCTGGCTAATCATGCGCAGAACGTCGCCACAGGATCTGCAGATTTGAATTTGCTCATCGGTTTGGTCTCTAGGAGACATCCTCGAGCGTGACTTGCAAGACGAGGTGATGTGCCCGGGGTCACGACAAAAAAGACCCGATGGAGAAAAGACTTGACAGTAGCCGTTATGCCTACGAAGACAGGGCGGACAAGCACAGGCCAGCCATCTTCAGACTACAACCAGCATCAGTATAAGCGAATGAAACATAGTAGAGTCGCTCTTACTGGACATTTCTTGCCGTGGTAGGATTACTACAAACCGGTCGGAGGGATACGGTACTTGAGGTATCTACAGCGCTCTGATTTCTGGATGGGCTTTGCCGAATTCATCAGGTCGCATATACGCAAGGAAATACTTCCCCCGTCCACCTAGCGATCTTCCTCTGCGCATTGAATATTGAAGAGCCAATGCGCATAAAAGAGGATGTTGAACGGGAAGGACGAGCTGAAAATGTTGCAGCGTGCTGCCGGCTAGACGGTTCATGGTTTCGCTAGGAGTTTTGTAGGGTTCTGGGGGGAAATCATGCGATAACAGTGTGTCATCGCTTTCTAGGTTAGGGGGGAATGCTGCGACATTGATTGCCACTTTCGAGTGAGATTGTACATGGAAAAGTGTTGTCAAACTGTGGTAGTCAATCACTGAATATAGTCAGAATAGTGAGAGAAAGCAAAGGTCAAGTCACACACCAACTCTCTCTTGCCTCATAGATCTCGGTGCGACACTGTTCTGTCCGCAAAGAGACCTGTTTCCGGCCAAAAGAAAAGAAAAGTATGCTTCGAGTCTGGGCTAGCCTGACATATCGGGGTGAATCACTTCCACTGGTTTTCGTCTTGAAGCCGGCTGGACGCTGGACTCGCAAAAAATCAAAGCAATAACAGTCTGCAGTGTCTGGTGGGCGTCGTAAGCTACAGGAAAGCGCGGACCGGGAAAAGGCTCGAAAGCTGAAACGGAAGTCACACGTACCACGTGATCATATTTCTTCCAAGTTCGCGATTCAGACACGTCGGCCCATGGACCTCCGACTCGCCACATTTCCTTATTCTAAATCTATGCCTTATGTCCATGTCGCAAGGACGATGCATGGTTGTCGACTCTACAGAGGCTCCCCCAGACGTGTCTGCTCCGGACGTCTAAGGCGGTGCGCAACACAAAGCCTTGCACGTGCAAAGAAGGACGTTCCCTCCAATACAGCGGTCTCGGGGGTTGTGGATGTGACAATAACGGAGGCGCGTATCTCTGTGGATTCCAATCTCTTACTACCTCTAAATTTTAAACTATGGATGTATTTCCCATGTGTGGCTTTCCTCATCATACTATTCATGAGAAATACTTGGCTCGCGAGACAGCGTATCTGTGTAACCAGGATAGAGTTATATTACGTGTAAGTAGGTCTAGTAGCACAAATCGATAGAAGCGTGCGAAGCTCTTGCTCGCTGTGAAGAAAAGACTACATCATGTAAGTAAAGGAATATTAAGTATAACATAGAAAATGGCAAGGGAGGTTGAATTGTTTCTAGTGGATGGATGTGAGATATAAGAGCAGCTCAGATGCATAATGCTATCGATGTCTCCTAGCATTGTCGACCTTTACGCGGCCCGTCTTGTTGAGCCTGCGCTGGTGTTGGTTTGTCCTCCGGTCTTGGTTCCATCAGGCTGCTTAATCGGTCCACTTCCAGGTTTCCCAGTGCCTGCACTAGTGTTGGTCTGGGGTCCACGAGGAACGTATCTATGAAATATTCGATGAGACATCTCGCCAGTGTGAAACTCGCGTACCCTTCTCCTGACATCGACACACTAACCAACATTCAATACGAAGAAGAACAAAGAAGCGATCAAACTGCGAACCTGGATGACTTTCCACTGTGAAAGAGACCGTGAGCACCGACAGGCAGATAGGAAATGAGACGATGCATACCGTATAGACGTAACAATGGCTCGGAGGTACTGGAAAATGCTGAATTGCATGTCTGCAGTGTGTTCGGTGGGTGGTTTGAGTAAATAAGTAGTAGTGGAGTGAAGAAAGCCGCTCCTCATACGCCGCCTTTTATACCCTGGCGTATAGTGATGCACATTCTATCCTTGGCATGCTACAAGTCGGCTATCATCGCACCGACCTTTCAGTATACGTCAGCATTCCCGGAAATAAAAGAGCAGCGCATTCTTAATTGTTAGCACATGTAGCATGTATCGTCGTTGATGGCACAAAGATCAAAATATAACAAGTGAAGCCGCCGATCCACCATTTCGCGTATCATGACAGTGGGTTATCTGTACCACAGTACGGAGGTAGTCAGTACACAGGAAATCTTGAAGCAGGGATCCTGGTATGCAAACCTCCGTGATGATGAACAAGGGTGGGATCGCCGGTATGCTTTACCAAGGTGACATCGCAACATTAGTTTTGATCCATGTCATTCCTCGGAGGGTTGGTTGGATGGAGGATATTCCTCAGGAGTGTGGACGCATCAGAGCAGTCGGATAGAGGAGCTATAGGTAACAATTGACGATCTACGAAGTGATTGTATAAGCGTGCGTCTTCGACTCAATTGTTCAGTGAGGCGAACATCCAAGGAATATAGGTAACAATTGACGATCTACGAAGCGATTGTATAAGCGTGCGTCTTCGACTCAATTGTTCAGGGAAGCGAACATCCAAGGAATACTATTACTGCCCGAGGTTGGTATCAGCAGCAGCAACAATTGAGAGTGGCGGGGGCGAAACTATAGGGACCTTGATTGCCTAACGGCGGTCTTCATCGCCCTCACAGCAATACACCCAAGGCACCGGCATCCCACCTAAAACAACCCAACAGGGTGCCTTATCCGCTGCCCGTTGAATTCCAATCAAGAGCGAGATACACCTTCGTTTCGATGCGCATGATCTGGCGCGGTTGATCGTAGGGAATGTATCTGGCAAATAAGCCTCTTTGGATACCAGTTCAATGTGAGAAGCCTGGTATCATGTGCGCGATCTCGGAGAAAAGCCTGGCATCTTAACGAAGAATCGCACTATTGAAATCGAGCAACATTCTGGATTAGGAATTGATTGTATGGGTACCAAAACAGGCGCCCTAACCACACGGGAAATGGTTTGAGATTGGCCGCCGTACGTTATACCTCGTTACCCTCATCTGCAAGCTACATAGAAATCAGGATCCGCAAAGAGGAAATAAAACAAGAGTCGATTCACTACACCACTACAGTCCAATTGTAATGATCTCTTCATGGGCTCCCCGCGGGGGTACTGTTCTTCTTCGTATCGATCAGCTCCTTAGCGGAGCTCCCATCCAGGCGTGTTTGGCTTGTCCGGCTCTCCAGCTGTGGATTACCGATTGCGGTGGGTTTATGGACTGCGAGAACCTGGGCGATGTTTAGAAGGGAGAGGCGCGGCGTCTAGCGTATGTTCCCCGGAATCGAAGGATAGGGCGGCTAGCTGGAAGCCCGTCTCGACAGTTTCACAGTCATTCAAGCGATCCCTCCCCGCATACTATCCCAGCTGTATTCTGGAGTTTATCGCCGTGCTGCAAGGAGAGCGAGTCTTCTGGGATGCCCGTTGCGGTTTGATGCGAACAAGCGGTGAGGCGGGAAGGAATTGGGCGACGAAGGAAATCATCTTTGAAACACAAGCTTGTTGCCTGGCGGTATGGATGAACGCTGGAACCGTATCGCAGGGATCACTAAGCAAATAGATACGATAGTGCAAATGATGAGCGCTGAGCTATGAACTGAACAACGGCGAAACCTCCGAAACCTGCCCTAGAGTGCACGGAGACACCGGTCCGTGCCCTCTGATAGCTCTCATCTTGTTACTTATAGTTGTTAGAATTTCGCAAACCTTGCACCGTTCGAGCTGCGCCAGCCTCTCGTCCATGAAAGATTCCCAGTTGGATCTCGCTATCTGGGCTGCGCTTTTGCTCAAGGACAGTAGCCTACTAGCAGGATCACACTAGGACTTGGCTAAGGATGACAGGTACCGGCCGTGACTGGACTTGGAATACAAGTCAGAAAGGAAGAAGTATGAATTCACACGAAACTGACCGAGACAGCACCTCCACGGGCAATACTTCAGCCGCAGACAAGGTAAAGTTGCAGTCCGGTGATGTCCGTATTGTATTGCCCCACTTGTACAGAAGAAGCCGTTCGGCCTGGCATGAATCTGGCGGCGTTTCTGCGCTTCGACTGGGTGTGCTGCGAGATAACAACATCGTGAGTGTGAGTTGCTGTATCTGAGGCATTCGTCACATACCGTAGATGGTTGAACCGTCTTCGTTTGTACGTCCTTTCTCCGTGCCCTTTCGCTCCCTTCCACCTACCAGTGAGCATTCTTGAGTAATACGCGTTGCAATGTGATCGCCAGAGGGTAACAACGACACTGAGATTGCATAGTTATTCCCACGTTCCCTTCGGCAGACAAAATCGTCGTAAGACTGAACAAAGATTATTTTATGACGAAGGCAAAAAGAGCG